>JAFBJR010000137.1:5731506-5889768 GCA_016785285.1 Brachirus orientalis
TTTTTTTTTTTTTTTTTTTTTTTTTTTTTTTTAATTTCAAGACTTTTATAATAATTCCATGTCAGTGGCAACCCTGTAAGACTTTGTGGAAATCCCTAAAGTGGTCAGGATATTTTTTCCCCCCCATCTTCACCTGTGTTTCTGTTAGCTTCTCTATCTCATGCTGTGTCATCCATCCATCCTCCCTTTTTCTTGAATTTGGATGAACAGTTCACAAAACAGACATTGACTTAAGCTTCACTTTGATCCATTGTGTCCCAGCTGGCAGCCAGGTTTTCAGAGAGAGCAAGCATCAGTTTCTCAAGCTGGTTTTCAGCCCATTTTAAATTTTTTGCAGATGGAACTCGACAGTCAGCTGTGTTTCCAGTGGTCCCCCCCCCCCCCACTGCAGCTTTAATCTCACACTCAAGGACAAGCAGATCGTTCAAGTTACAGATAAATCATTCAGCGTTTATGCTCGACTATTTTGCCAAAGAAGAAGAATTTGAGTTCAAGTTAAAAAAATAAATACTCCCACATGACAACAGCATCTCAGTCTGCTGACCTTTCTTAAGAAGTTCTGAAATAGCTTTAGGGAGGGCCTAAGACTGAAACACTGACAAGTAATTATGCACAGACTATTTCTGTGCATGTGGGTGTATTTTCATACTGTACCTGAAGTACGCTCAGCAGCAGAGTTGGGAAGGTTTTACAATGTGTCTTGTTTTTGTCTACTTTCAACAAAGTGTGCACGCATTTGAACACAGCTGTCAGGTCTGGGATAAAATCTCTCAAGTTAAAAACAAAAAAAAAAAACAGAATTGCAAAGTGGATGTTTTTGTTTTCGTAACCTCCAAGAATGTTTTGTAAGTATATTCACGGGTATTCTGAGGCTGAATAAATGCACCTGTGGCAAATATGTGCATTCATTAACAGTAATTATGACAGAACGCTAAGATAGAAAGCCAGAAAATATGAAAGGCACAATGATGGCGTCCTTCAAACACGTCCTTCCCTTCAAAAACATTTAAGAAACACCATCCAGTATAACAGTATTCCAGCTACTGGCTGTGATTTTGTAAAAGAGCTTTTTAAGTTTAGGTACTGCTGATGTTTAGTTTTGAAATTGAATGTGGTTTTGTTGGACTGAAAAGGCATTTAAATGTATAAAATGTGCTTCACCCACAGCAAAAGTGTTGCTGTTGAAAGAAAAAAAAACTTAGTAGGTGAATTATTGTGATCATCAGAAGAGATTTGCAATGCTTCAGCCTGCCCATGTCATCGCAGATTTCTGAACTGATACTCTTTTGTTTTCTACAATCAGAGCTGAAATGATGGTCAGTCTTGTTAGACCTTGGTAGATATGCACCTAATTACCTAATCTATACTTTTTATGTGCTGTGTAGTGTATGGGTTGTGTACTTAAAGCTAGTGTGCATATTGACAAACACATCAGACTCACTGTTGTAGAAAGGCTTGAAAATCAGTTCACTACCAGATGTGGTCTATTAAGGAGACTATACTTTGTTGTATTGTGCATTATTTTTAATTTTTTTGCAAATTATCAGTGATCAGGACCTTTTACCTATCACCAAAAACTTTTGTAACACCAAATCATAAATGACGTGAATGGGCTGTTGGTGATGTTCTGACAAAAGGGAAACGAAACAAAGAGGAAAAAAGGTAGATGTGTGGTTCTGCTGCTTGGTTTTTGATCCAAACCTGTGTCTATTTTGAGCCCAACAATTCTATGAAGGTGTAATAAAATATGAGGTTAAAAAATAGTTAATTTGTTTGGAATAATTGCCTTCACAACAACAACAACCCCACGACAGCCACAGTCCACCCTTCACTTTCACCAGCCAATTATCCAGGAATAATCAGGTGAAACTCAGACACTAACTAGTTATTTCTACAAAGCAAGGATCAAGTGTCACCGGAAATCTTTTTTTCTTCACGTTTCTTTTTATTTTACTCCACCTCTCGGCCTTTCTGCTCTGTCCTCTGTCTCATGTTCTCTCAGGACCACAGTAATGACAGTGATGGGGAGCTGGAGGGGTAATGGAGCACATTTAAATGTCCCTCTGATTCTTCCTTTGACAAGGGTTATACTTTCAAAGAAGTGCAGGGATTACAGCAGATGAGTCAGGTCCCCCAGCTGTAAATACAGACATTATGGTCACAAGGAAATTATCTCAAGGACAAGGGCTGGTAATGAAGAGAGAGATGGATGGCTGTTATTTTATTTCACCTTTGATTGGCAGCACAAATCCCTTTCCCTGTCTCTTTAAATCTCTCCCTGCCTTTTCCTTCTCATGTGTCTGTCTTCGTGTTTTCTTCTTCCTGCTCTTAATTCACCAGCTAAAGACAGTCTATCTGTCAAACTCCTTCCCTCGCAGAACAGCTATATGTCATGCCTCAGTAAGCTTGTTTAAATAGCTAATCAAACTCCCACGTTAAGCTGAAAATCCTAACAACTTCCTACAGTACCCACACCCTAACCACCACCACCACTGACACCCCCCTGCACCTCACAACACTTTCCTCACTTAATCTCACAAATCAATGTCAATTACATACTGATTATGTTTAGTGCGCCTGAGCATTTGTCTTGATTTGGGAGCTGTGTAAGTGTGGAAATCAACAATCCGTGTATGTGCTGGTGGATATTGAGAGACTTGGTGATGGTGGGGTGTGTGTGTGTGTGTGTGTGTGGCGGTGGGGGGGGGGGTAGTATTGTAACTTTAAAGGTCATGTTTGACTCTTTCTGCATCATTAGATATGAAGAGTAGTTCTGATTTACTGGGAAACAGAGAAAGGTCAAGCATGACCAACCCACTCCCCCCCCCCCACCCCCGCGCACCCTCTCGCTCAGGTCGAAGCTCGGCTTTGGTTCCATGTCACACTGTGAAGACAAAATGGCAGCAGCCAAAGGGCCAAAGCAACACACACACAGCAGGCACAGTGGGCACCTGTCTGACTCCTGTCCACGTGTCACTGCAACTTTATGTCGCCATTATATGTCCTACCCATGTTGGAACACACTGAGTTGTTATGGTCCAGTCCACTTTCATTCCAGCCGCATTAAATGAAGCTTAGATAAAAACAATACCAAGCAGGAAACTAATTAATGTAATCTCAGGCGATACAGCCTGTGATCCACCACACCCCTCCTATAGTGTTCCTGTGGGTGGTGACAGGAAAACATTTGCAGTTCAGTATTGTTAATGTAATGTCATCATTTGTCTTCAGTGACACGATCTAATAAGGTAGTCACTGGAAATGACACTCTCCTGTTAAATTATTGACAATTAAAATGAAGTAAACACAGAACATAAGCCTCATATGCATTTGACACACACACACACACACACGATATATGCAGATATTTTCTCAGACTGTGTAAGGTTATGTAAGTTTAGCTTAGTCATAAATGGTCACTGTGGGTGAATGGAACTATTGTAAAGAATCAATAAAAGTGTAGTGTTGGAAACAATTTTCATATGAAATGCAAAATTTGAGTTTTTGACTTGATGCAGTGTGTGACATCTGTGTGTCTGTATTTTTGTTGTTGTATTGTTAACTTTGGAGAGAGAGAGTGAGTGCTCCATTGGATGTTTCATTGCAACTATTTGGCATTAAGTTTCCTTCAGTGAACAGTTTGCTACTCCAGCATTGGCAACAACTGCCTACATTGCAAAGAAACTTTGAAATACAAGGACAATTCCAAAAGAAAGTGAGTCAATAAGCACAGTAAAGCATGTGTCAGTATTGGCAAAGACTTTTAGAAATGGGGAGATTGCATTGGGTCATCTATTGCATATAAAACACGTTTGTCTATGATCTGGTGAGGAGAGCTGGAGATAGAGAGCTGCTAATCTAAGTAAATGAATGAAACCTGTAGATAAAAATCAATAATTGACAACTTTTCCTGTCTACTACAGCTTCATGTTAAGTGTTTAGTGACTAATGGTGTGTTCCATTTATAGTCAGAACTCCGAATTTCCAAAGTAATGGGGCGTGCCTTCAATGGTAACCTGATAGAAACGTTTGTTGAATTAGTGAGGTATTTTCACAATAGCCTCTTCTGTGGAGTTGTGCCTGAATGGATAAATCGTTGTGGGAATGCCACTGAGCAAACAACCTAGTTCTGTGATATTTGTCAGAGTATGGAGCTAAAAAACATAGAAAGTTGAACATTTCACTGACAGTAGCTGACATTATTAACTGAAGCTCTTTCTCTAGGGGGCTGTCCAAAACTAGGATTCTCGGGGAATCCACCAAAGTTTTTTATCGAATCGGCTTTTCATCCACATGAAAACGTCTTCTTCCTCCTCTTGTGTTTAAAGATTGTTTAGGTCTGTTCACTTTAATTTAATTTAATTTCCTTTATTTCCCCTGGCTTGGTTCATTCTGTCTATGTTTCTCTGACTGTATGCACTGTAAAGTACACGCTTTTGAAAAAATAAAATTTGCACACAGCATGTTTTATGTGCAAGCTAATCATCCTCTGTATTTGGTGTGGCATTGTTACAGCACCACATACAGGCCTGACATATGTACTACAGCATGTTAGAGACTGAAAAAGAATTATATTTAGCAAGCTAGCTGTAGTGAAGAGAAGAGGGAACGGATAAATCATAAGAGCGGAGGATTGTGCAAATATTTACGTTTGCATTCAATGTAAAAAAGGCAGGATAATTAGAATGACATTTAGCATAGCAGTGTTGTCCAGCGAGGACATGCAGGCACCAGGCTTTGTTTGGCAGCACATCATTAAATATCAACGTAGCATCAATTTGGCAGCTGCAACCATGAACTCCAGGCCGAACAAATGCTCATCAGTGACTCTGTCGACGGCAGGAGAGGCGGAGGTGTATCAGCGGCTTCTCTCGGCTCCCAAATGAGGCAAAAGCTCCACTTTCTGCTCATATGCACCTGACCCCTGACAAGCACTATCTCCACACTGAAGGTATGCAGAGAAATCCAGGAGCTCACATTAGTGAGCTAGTTAAGTGTCAAATGTCTGTCAGCGCATCCTGGGCAAAAGGGTTATAGTCACGCAATGAGTCATGGCCGATCCCAACTTTAATAGGTGACAACACTGGATCAGTCATAATGTATGGGCAACCACTTGCAAAAAGGGTAACAGGACCAATATATGACATGATTCCTATCTCCTTTCATTCCTTCCCACACTTGAATTAATGATACAGGCACCCAGGAAAGGAAGATGTATTGCTCGCTGCATGTTAGTCAAATAAGTTCTAACCCAGCTTTCCAGATGGGGGTGGGTGGGGGTTAAAAGCAGAGCAGCAACGAGAGCAAAGCACGTGAGAACACGGCTTTAGCATGAGGGGCTAAGTGACCACTGCGTACGCTTTTGCATTAATGTGGACAGGCCATATTGATTCCAGATGCTGACCCTGAAATGGAGCCAGAGAGTTTAAGAAAGGCTCATTAGACACTGTGCATCCCTGCGACTGCAGTAAGCAGCAGAGATAAAAGGAAAGAAAGAAAGTATAGCAAAACAACCCAAGTCACGTACGTGTATGTCTGAAAGCTATGGTAATGCTCACGTGAATGAGTCTTGTTGAATGTGTGGTTGCACCTAAACCCCATCTCAGGAGGAAAGAGATATATCTATCTACAACCATAGAGAAGTGTAAATGAGAGAACAGCGGTATACACTGTTGCAGATTAATGTACAGGCCGACCTTGACTGCACATACCCTACACTTGCTTGGTTTTCATAAGATTTCTTTAAGGGTATGAGGTACAGACACATAAGCTGTGCTCAAATCCTGCTGACCCCCTGCTCCTAGGACCATTTTTTATACTATTCAGCACTTATACTTATCCGTAGCCACCACCGCAGTATTACCACAGGTGATTTGTTTTTTAATAATTAAAATCTCTTTCATGTCATAGCAATGTGAGTAGTGCTTTAGAGCCATGATTTGTTTCGCCATTCCAGTCACATAAACACATTGACAGCAAACACATCTGTTCAGTCATTCTTCTTAAAAACATAATTTTATTCTTGCACACAGTAATGACATAACCATGAATTTGACTAAAGTATTAATTTAAATACAGAGCTAGATCCAACCTCATGTGACACATTCAGGAGACATATTAATGCCAAGATGTGAACAGCTGCACTCAGCACTGTCCTCATACTAACGGATCTGTCAGGTCAGATTTTACATTCCATACCAATATGAAGTGTAAATGTGGTCAAGGTCAATTGTATCAGCCTTTTATGATTGAAAACTTTAGATTATGTCACTTAATAAATCACCATTGACTTGTCCAAAGTCCATAGAAATAACTGTATTTTGCATAATGGCACACAGGTGTGCAGTAAGTCCATATGTGTTATTATGTTCACTTAGTTTTTGAAAGCCTCCATTTAGATTAACTTAAGTGACACTAACAAAATGGGACAAAAATTAGACCAGTAGCCCCTGTGTTCCATTTTTTTAGCCGTTTTTCTTCATGGACATCGGCTCAGGAGAGGAACAATTTACACAACGCTGTCTAACAGCAAATAAAGTCAAGATGTTGACTTAACGGGGTTTACATTTTATCAGTTGAACCCAATATTAAGTGGATTTAACCATTTTTTTTCCTTTGGAGATTGTTGTTCATAAACCTGCAGCCAAGACGTGTGTTTCCCTGAAACAGCTTTTCATTGAACAGCAGCTCTCTCAAAGAGAAGACTGGAATGTTTGGAAAATTCACTTTTACCTTTGCATTCAGTTGCCTGCCATTTTTATTCCAGCCCAATATAAAACCTAGAATATTTACAATGTTACTGCTACTCAAGTCTAACCCTAACCAAATTTACTGAACAGATGAAAACCAAGAAATCAAAAAGAGTCTAAGTAACTAACTGCATTTCCTTGTGTTTTAGTCATACCTAAACCTGTTTACAGTCAGGTCAATTTTATTTATATAGCCCATCACAAACACAATTTGCCTCAAAGGACTTTACAGTCTTACAGCAAGTTACACCATCTATCCTTAAGCCCTCAAATCAAGTGAGGAAAAACTCCACAAAAAACCCTTGTCAGGGAAAAAGCTTGAGAAACCTCAGGAAGAGCCACAGAGGAGGATCCCTCTTCCAGGACGGAGAGACGTGCAGTAGGTGTCACGTGTACAGAGTCAAGTTCAGCAGTTACAGACAGTTACAGTTACAATCAAAAAAATAAATATTACAGACAGAAGATAAGAAGACAGAGACCAGGATGATTGAAGAATCAGTAACATTAATAACAATTATCATCATCATCTCATTCAGGGTGTGACATGTGCTGTCACCATCTGGGGTTGGTTCCTGCTCCTCATGTGACCCTCAGAAGAGGACAAGCTGTTGGTGAAGGGTGGATGAGGATAATTAACCTTAGCAGTAACAAGTAGCTATATAATATATGGTAATGTTATAGTTATAATATTGAAGTTCTGGAATCAGGGATATCTGTGAAATAAGAACAGAGAGAGAGAGAGAGAGAGAGAACAGAAACAATGTTATTGTCAGTAACCTAGTCTAGATGTAATGAAGGCATGAACAAGCGTTTCAGCATCCTTTAATGAAAGGATGTTTCTGGATTTTGTTATGTTGTGCAGGTGGAATGTCTTCTAACATTACGTGTTCAATGTTGCCTTTGTCTGTTTTGACATAGAATGAATCATTTCCTTTGTGCAATGTGGAAAAGATGCAGCTTGACACAAGATCTAACACGGCTACACTGAGAGACACAGAGACAGTCATGTGTAACTGATGCACCTAATCATCCCTGCACACAATCGCAGCATTATTGGTAGTTTCTGTGTAAAAGCCATGAATGCCAGACCCTCTTCTTCTTCCGGCTTCTCTCTTTAGGGGTCACCACAGCAGATCATCTGCCTCCATCTTGTCCTCTCCCTTGTGTCCTCTTCTGTTTCACCACCTGTCCTCATGGCCTCCTTCACTACATCCATAAACCTTCTCTGTGGTCTTCCTCTTTATCTCCTTCCCAGCAGCTCCATCTTTCCTTTGTCCAATATAATGTCCCTTCTCTGCATGTGACCAAGTCATCTCAATCTTGACTCTCTTACTTTATTTCCAAACTGTTCAACCTGAGCTGTCCCTTGAATATCCATTTCTAATCCTGTCCATCGTGGTCACTCCCACTGAAAATCTCAGCATCCATCAGTCTTTGCTGCTGTGATCACTCACTCACACAGTGTGGTAGGTCATCTTTTTCTTTTTAGTGGACATGTTCTCCCCATGTGTGCATGGGTTTTTTTCCAGGTTCTCCATTATCTTCCCACAGTCCAAAAACATACAGATTTGGGGATTAAGCCAATGGACACTCTAAAGTGGTGACCTGTCCAGAGTGTAGCCCACCTAATGCCCCATGTCAGCTGGGATTGGGACACCAGCAACCCCCATGTGGAGGATAAAGCCGTAGAAGATGAGTGAGTGAGTGGTATGTTACCTGTTGTCCAGGTTCATCCAGTCTGTCCTCTGCCATCTTGTCTTTGCCCCTCAGTTCAGTCAGTAACCTTCTCCAATTCACGCCCATGTCGGACCTTCTCCAGTACACAACACTCAAAAGTCTGTGCTTCTGCATGTGCCAGCCCCACAGCCATTTATCCGGGATAGTCCTGTGTTGGGTTTCCCTGGACTTAAAGGCAATTGGCCTCCAAGTTCTGTAAATCCAACCTCCTCAACAGCAGGATGGGTTTTAATTAGATGTTAATTGATTAAAATGTCATCTGTTCTTCTCTCTCCATAAGGATATATCAGCTATTACCAAAACACTGCTAGTGTCTCAACATGACATATGTCTATAGGTCCATGTTGTGCACATGCATTCCATACCATATTTTATACTGTATACAGCTTTAAGAGGAAGGCACTGGAGGCACATGCTCCTGCTGAGAGTGGTCTGACTTTCACTGACAGGTGTAAACCACACCGGACACTAAGCTTTGGTTTTATTTTTTGTCCAGCAGCTCATAAACACTTCATATTTAATGTCTCTTTGTCCCTACAAATTGTGCCAACTGTGCTGCTGTGTCAGGCACACAGGCCTACTCTCTCTCTCTGCCTCCCTATCTCTCTCTCTCTCATACGCACACACACACACACAAACAAACCGTGAGAGAAAGAGAGAGTGAGATAACTCACTTTCTGCTGAGCTTGGCATTGTCTTGCTGAAATAAGCAGGGACGTCCCTGAAAAAAGACACCACTTGAATGGCAGCACAACATTGCTCCAAAACCTGAATGTACCTTTCAGCATTAATGGAGCCTTTTAAAATGTGTTAATTACCTATGCCATGGGCACCAACACACCCCCATACCATCACAGATGCTGGCATTTGAACTTTGATCTGATAACAATCTGGATGGACCTTTTCGTCTTTAGCCTGAAGGACACGACATTCATGATTTCCAAAAACTTGTTTCCACTTTGTGTCACTCCATCTCAGATGAGGTCAGGCCCAGAGAAGTCAGCAGTGTTTCTGGGTGTTGTTCATACAGTATATGGCTTTCACTTAGCATTTACTTGCATTTGTAGATGTAGCAATGAACTGTGTTAACTGACAGTGGTTTTTTAAATGATGAGCCCATGTGGTAAGGTCCTGTCTCGATGGACCTCATCATCCTTGCTTGTGAATGACGGAGCCTTTCAGGCATACTCTATTTGTACTCCTTTTATGACACTCGCCTTTTTCCACTGCACGTCTTCACCTGTGGAATGTTCCAAACAGGTGTTCTTTGAGCATTCCTCAAGTTTCCCAGCTTTTTGTACAGGCTATAAATTCAAAATAAGTGAATATTTGTAAAAAAAACAAAAAAAAAAAAACTGACACCATTTATCAGTTTAATTATTATGGTTATATTATTAAATATCTTATCTCTGAAGTGTTTCCAATTGAATATAGGTTGAAAGGGATTTACAAATCATTTTATTTAATTTTTATTCACATTTTACTTAACATTTCAACTTCTTTGAAACTAGGGTTTGTAAAAGTCATAAGTCTGGATCTGAGCAATACTTATACAGAAAAGATTATATTTCTAATTATGAATAATCTAACTTTTAGTGAAGCAGTTGAGCAACTGAAACGATTTGATCATAGTTCATATTCATTGCTTTAATGCTGCGAAAAGAATAAATGCTGTAGTGATCCGATGTGTAATCCGCTGCTGTCAGTGGTGTGTTTCCTGGTCAAAATACACTCCATTTCATTCCTTTGCTGCTTTGACTTGTTCCTTCCTGCACTTAAACAAAATAGCTGCTTTCATACAAAAATCATCACACGACTGGCTGTGTTGAACATTTACTTTACTCCTCCACTGATGTAGAGGCCATGGAGGTTAGGTGAAGTGAAATGCTTTGCACAATTGACAAGATGTGTTTCTATGGCAACAGTAAAAGAAGGAAGGGATGTTCCGCAGAGTGAAATTCAGTAACAGGTGGATGTTACTTCAAACAGACAGCATTTCCCTTTTCTCTTTGTCCCCTCTGCTTTCTTTGCTAAAGGTTAGCAAGGCTTTCATTGGGTCCCCCCCTGTCCTTGTGTCACCCCCACACACGGAGCGCCCATCACAACCTGCTGTGCAGTATTCGCTCGCCATCATTTCACAGAAGCTCTTTCTTTGCTATGGCAAGTTTACAGCAATCTAAAGTGACTCTTTGGAGGAGGCTGGAACAAAGGAAACCATGACAACAACAACAGTCGATGATGTGCTCTTCCTGAACAAGGCAGTAAATCCAGCTGTGCACAAATCTTCCAAAACAATGACACTGAAAACCTTGAGGCTTACCAGCTCAGTCCAAGACTGTCCTATAATTCTATATGCTGTTATTCCTACATCTGATTTTATTTTCCCCTTAAGCCAGAGGTCTCAAACACCTGGCCTGATTTCATGTGGCCCGCCATTCAATGTGTGGCTATATCGAGTTATTTGTGTATGTTGTTTTTATTCACATATTCGTTTTTACCATAAATCTGTTTTTAATTATGTTACATGGCAGTTTACTGGCTAGCACTGTTGCCTTGCAGCAAAAAGACCCAGGTTTGTGACCGGTCCGACCGAGGGCCTTTCTGCATGGAGTTTGCATGTTCTCCTCGTGTGCATGTGGGTTTTCTCTAGGATCTCTGGTTTCCTCCCACAGTCCAAAAACATGCAGAGGTTAATCGGACATTAAAATTATGGTCCAGCGTGTGACCCACCCTTTCGTCATATGTCAGCTGGGAACAGCTCCATGGACTGCACAGCCCTCTTGTGGAGGATAAAGTGGTTGACATTTTTGAAATTCTGTGAATATTGTTCAAGTGATAACATAATTGGAATACTTTTCATTTTTTTTTAACTTAACTGGCCCCTTCCAGACCAGATTAGACTCTCAAATGCCCCCATATCATTTAAGAAAACCAGCGTTCATGACCTGGTCGGAACAAGGGCCTTTCTGCGTGGAGTTTGCACGTATGTGTGTGGGTTTTCTCCTGGTTCTCCGGTTTTCATCCACTGAAACATGCAGATTTTCGGGAATTAGGCCAATTGCACACTCTAAATTGCCCACAGGTGTGAATGTGAATGGTGTGAATGGTTATCTATGTCAATGTGGCCCTGTGATGGACTGGTGACCTGTCCAGGATATACCTATGTCAGCTGGGATTAGGCACCAGCACCCCCGTGATCCTCATGTGAAGGATAAAGCGGTAGAAGATGAGTAAGTGAGAGTGAGTGAGTGAGCAAAAAGAATGAGACTGAAGTAATTCAGAGTTATGCTTTCAGTGATAAACTGATTAATAGGAGAATGGCAAAAATGTAGCACTTGGAGTGGTCGTCAAGACTAGAAACGTGCTAAAGGGGTTGTGGCCTGACTCCTTCAAAAGTCTTTCAGATCGAATGAGAACTGAAGAAGGCTTTGTGCAGACACTGGATTCATAGCTTGACAGTGTCAAGTGTTGAAATAATCATGTTAAGTTGACCAGGACCCAAACAAAGACACTCGCTTTGTTATGTCTGTCTACCTTGTGACACACACTGAAATATTAGTAAATGTAGTAATGTAATATTTGATCCTACACAGACCTAAAAACTGAACAATAAAGAAAAAATATGTAAATAAGAAACCAGATTTTAGCTTCTTAATAAAAGGCTTACCTAAAAAAAAGAAAATATAGAAGAAGAAAAAACAACAAACATTATGAACTTTGGTGTAGGAGTGTGACTAGTTTACAAACTTTAATTTCCAATCTCTAAAGGTTGTCCATAAAATGACAAACATCATTTTAAGATATCATGGACTTATGAGCAGAAAAAATGTATAAGGTGAGCCTTATGTTTTCTTTGTGTCCCCTCTGAGACTGAGTGGCCATGTCTCAAGCTAGTTCTCAGCACTGGACACACACATGCAACCACCGCAATCAGTGGTAATAACAAACATACAAGCACACCTCCAACAACCTGAGCTACCCTTTCAAGTGCTTTAGTATTAGATTACAACTGCACATGGAAAATCTTGAAGAAACTGATACACATTATTTTTTTTTGTTTCGGAAAAACAGTCAGTCTGCAGTGAATATACGCTGTCATAACCCTCTGCTGTTTTGGTATACATAGTACACTTCAGTCAGTTCTACGTTCTGACCAGTGGCTTTCGAAATGATCTCATCTCGAAGATCTGAAATGACTTTGGTGCTTCCTCCCATGAAAGATTTACTGGCTGGAAGTTTTTGGCCTGTCATCTTTAAAATTCAGCTGAGAAGTCTGTCACCGGGGCAGTAAAAAAACAACAGCACTGGTTGACAAGTGTGGAGAATGATGGAAACTTTCTTTACTGATGGGTAGTAGGCTGTCAGTGGGAGTCTTGCGGTGACAGGCAGTGAGGCGGGCGGGTGGGGGGTGGGACTGGGTGTGACTGGGAACTGGATACTGAAACTATCTGAACCGGTGAGCCATTTATCAGGCGCACTGTAATGAGCAAAAGCACTATCTCACAACTTTTTGTCTGCCGTTCAATACCGTATCTGTCCATTGTCGCTATCTAGTTAATGCTGCTCTGAGGGATCACCCTGTCTGACATTTGGGGCTTGTCAGACACAGTGATTGATGATTGAAGGGGTCACGGTAACACATCTACCTAAATGCTCTTTCTGTTAAGGGACTCTGAGCCTTTCTTTCATTCTGATCCAGATTCTTCTGTGGGCTTTCTGTGAGCTGCCACTATGCTGCCAGTTCTGTTCACTTTGGCAGTACAGGGGTGGACGGGGACAAAAATTGTTTATCCCCTCAAACTGCTGAGCAATTGGGTTTTTTGAGCTGTAGGATTCACATATAAAACTTTTTTGTGGACGCTTTTTTTTTTAAGTCATACTTCAACCTGTTTGGAGTTGTCTCACTTTACTAGCTCATCATTGCTGTCACTTCTGTCTGTCTTGACAAGATTTTGTGTTGCCCGGTCATGTCACCAGGCAACACCAGATCTAAAGGCAGCTATAGTCTATAGCCTGTTACGCACTACAGCTTTAAACATTTTTTTTAAAGTGTCTAAAGAATCTTGAAAATAATAATATCTCTATTCTCAGTTGGCTTCTGGTGGCAGGATTTTTTTTTTTTTTTTTTTTTGGAATTTTTTATCAATAATTCCATCATCTTTCAGTATAATTAAAAATCAAGTGATTTGAATAAGAACAGCACTGCTGCATCTTCTCTGGGCTCTGTTAACATCCTCACAACTAAAAATGTAGTATTCTAATGAGCTCAGAAAGAGAGCAGGTACTCCTATTGGCTGTTCCACAACTACTCTGCATACAGGTCCCTGTTAGATGATATGTATCTGTACTTCACTTAACACAAAATGAAGTAAAAGCAAAGGAAGAAAGGGGAAAAAACATGATTTACTGACATAAGAAAACTAAATCAAGCCATCAGAAATAGAAAAACCAAAAGAGCGGAGGCTGACCGTCTTGCTGGGCAGAGTCCTTTGAGTCCAAAAAACAGAATGGGAGAGAAGAAAGGAGGAAAAACTGTGAAACATAAAAATAACATCCATAGAATGCAAGGAGCAGGTATCATTACCACATAGTTTTGTTTTTTTTTTGTTTTTTTTACCACATAGTTGATGGGAAGCACAGGCGACTGTGGAACTTGTAGCTGGAGTATAAGAAGCAGACGGGAGGTGGGGAGATGGGATACTGGTGTGTAACTCAGAGACTGTGACGGCTACCCAGACAACCTCCTGTACAACAAAACACAAAAAGGACACTCCACAGGAAGTAACCAAATTACCAAAAGAAGAGACAGGAAACTGGACCCTGACACCCTAGGGTTAAAACATTGTTACTCCAGCATTGGCAACAGGGGGTTGTTGCCAATACGATGCAGAGAAATCTAAAGGAGTGTGATTGCCTTGTCATTTTTTTTTTACCTACAGAATAATGACTTCTGTCTGTGTCAGCCTGATGAGAGGAGGTCAGGACAGGGTAATATGTGATTATTTTTAATAACATGTGAATAAAATTCAACAATCAACTGTTTTTCCAGCAATCTTAAAACTGTAATTGTCACCCAGTGGTTGCTCTCCTCTATTTACCAACAGTTTCAGTCTTTCCAGATTCATATAACCTGTGCTTGTTGACCTAAAAGCCTAAAAAACATGATGCTCCATGGCTTTAACCTTTGCCCAGCTCAATCTAAACGGTTAATCTGTGACTTTTAGTGAATGTGTTTGGTATGACATGGGAAACCAGGAAACATGGGACATAGGCTGTCCCATGTTTCCTGGTGTAATAGCAGAGCAGGTCAGGTGAGGAGAGAAGAGCTTTACTAGCATGGCTGATAGGCTCAATTCCCCCTTTTACATGCACAAAGCCAATTCCACAGACCTCATCCCCCCACCCCACCCACCCACCCACACACAAACACACACAGTGTCCCTAGCTTCCCCTCTCTGATTGCAATTAGTGAATTATGCACTTGGACTTTGGCCAGCTATGCGGGATTAAATTATTCATAAATGTTAATAGGCACTGCCTCTCTCTCTCTCTCTCTCTGTCTCTCTCTCTCTCAGTCTCTCATCCCTCCAATCCTCCTCCTGGTCCCTAGCTCATATAGCCCATGCCGGAGAGATAATATTGACCTTTTCATTGGAGCATGTTATTAGGCGCTGCTCTCTATTAAAACAAATGATGACATTGTCTGTAAAGCACAATACAATAAGTCATTTCAAAGGGATTACTTTAGCTCCCGCCTGCAGAGAGCAAGAGTAAACTCAATACAGCTCCAGAAAGTCAAACTAAAATGAACAATGAAGAATGGAGTAAACAATACAATCCTACATTTAGCAGCATGCAAAGCTCTATGATGCAGTCTTTCTTGTTTACTCAAGCAGTGTGTGTGTGCATACAGCAGCCAGTGCTAGACAATCCCCATTCCTTCTTTACTGTCAGCAAAAATCCCTTTATCCCCATTTTAGTGTTAAAGTGGCTAAGCTCAGCAGTTTTTAAAAAAGCAATATGTCTCTGTCAAATTAATTGTTACATTTTTAAGATGATTACTATAAATGCATTTTGTTTGCTTCACATTTTATGCAGTTAATAGTCAAGTGCTATTGTTTGTGTTGTTGTTCCCACAAATGAAAACCACATGTCCTGTAAATGGGGTGGTTTAGGGGAATGTCAGGGCCCTAACCTAAAGGGACTTGGGTGGCTAATTTATTCATACCTATCAGAATCTCACTGTCTTATTTTAAAAAAACATGACTTATACCTAATTGGCCATGTTTCTTTCTGTTACTGAGCCTTTACCAAGTGGTACAAATATTGTAAACCACTCACTCACCTGCACCAAAGCCCATAGAGAAAAACAGTGCTCTTGTCTCACAGGGACACTGGAGCTGATGGCTTGTCAAACACTATACCCACTACACAACACATTTGACCTAAGTAAAGGAGGCAGCAGTCGATCAAAAAATCCTGTGTGCTGTGATATAAAATCCCAGTTTTTTTCAATGGACTTTGGTGTGGGAGAGTGAGCATTTTACAAAGCAGCACAAAACTCAATTTTCATTCCATTCAGAAACCAAAGACACAGAAGTATCAGTCCCACAGAACCTTTTGCCGCCTGCTGAACAATTTGGTCTTGGCATAGGATTGCCTGAGCCATGCTGGTAAAATGGTGTAAAATGGAGTCTTCAGTGGACCAAAAGTCGATGCAGACTAGTTCTAGTGACCTCAATGTCGATATACTTTCCAGTGTGGCCCTTTGCCGCCAATACATCATTGGCATTGACAAACATGTCTCTGTTAAGACCCAGCAATTACAATCTCTGTCACACTGAGTGTGACACTCCTCCTGCAAAAACTCAGTCTTGAGCAAATCAGGAAAAAGTTACTGGAGGTGCTTCATCGTGGTTCTCGCTCTTGAAGTCTTGTACAGCACAGCATTGCTCACAGTCAGCCTATCACAGTTATCCAATTATTTTGAGACAGACAGATTCCTGGAACCTTTATTTTTGTGGAGGGCCTCTGATGCCTCTTAACATAGGACAGGACAAGAGAGAGAGTTGTGCCTTCAAGTTGTTTATCACAGAGGTTCGTTTTGGCGTAGGCAGGTAAGGAATCCTGTCCAGATGAAATCAAATGAGGTACATGATGCATCACTTCCACAGCATGGATGAATATACCACATCATGGGGAAATGGTCACTCAGTGGTAGAGTGAGTTGTCTTTCAACTTGAAGGATTTGGGTTCCGGGTCCCCTAGTCCACATGCTGATGTGTCCTTGGGCAAGACACTTGACTCACGTTATGTCTGATGGCTGTGCCAGCAGTGTGTGAATGGGTGTGAAAGATGATTTATAGGAAATATGCTGCATTTAGATGCACTGCATGAATGTTAGCAAATCATATCATGGATTGGCTTAAATATGTAGAATATTTCTGGGTTAGGACAGTGCTTGACAAAGATGAGAGCTACCACACCAGACATGTTGTCTGCTTGCTTCCCTTGTCTGTGCAGTCCCTTGAGAGCTAGATCTGTAGACTTCTTCAATATTATCCAGTAGTCAACATGGTTTTCTCAAAGTATGCTGGAGGAAGAAATGAGTGGGCTTCACTGAAATAGGAAGCCCACCACAGTGGAGAGGAACATTGGATATTTGTTCAGGCTTTCACTTAACATCGAGTGTGTAGGATCACTATGTAACACAGTCTGCACAACATCTTTGGCCTTGCCCTTTAAATGGCACATGACTTATTCAGCTTGGTCACAGCGTCACAGTGTTCTGGGTGGGGGAATTAACTTGGTGGTCACTGTTCGTGTGCAAAAAGTTTCATTCTAGTTCATTAAAATTATACTCTACCTAAAATTTTAATAAACAGAAGGGCCAAGGTCGAGATTTTTGATAAATGGCTGCACTACTACATGTTAAAAACCCCAGCTACCATGCTAAAGAAATGACTGCTATTAACATCAGCAGGGACAGAGGGTCCTATGGTGGCAAAGACCTATTTAAGCAGGTTAGATGGGTAGCATCTGTAGGGGAAATTGAAGGTTTCCTATGACTCATATAATTATATGAATATTTTTAATAAGATATAAAACTGGCAAGGGAAAAAGTGGGTGCCCTGAATCTGACATGGAATATGAAAGGGATAGTTTGTTTTGTTTTTTTGTTTTTTTTTGAAATGTGATGGTATTACGATCTGTATGAAGTGCAGACTCTGCCATGTGTGACGCCAGCATCAGGAACAAGATTGAAACCATGGCTGCCAGTGGGGAGACAAATGAAATCTGATTTTAGCCACTAGCCAAATAAAATTAACACTTAAAGCATAGGTATGTAAACATGTGTGACAGCCAGTGATGAGACAGCACTGAGACATTCACTACATTCACCGTCATTACTCATGAGTATAATATTCAATTTCTGCCTAACCCTATAGTGGAGCAATAAATTGAGAAATTCAGCACAAGAGTTCTTGATCCCCCACCTGCCTCAGAAAGTTTAGATGTGTTATTTTTCCTCATGTCTTAAAGACAGCAGTAGAAAAAAAGACTCCTGTGTCCCCATAAGACACTTATTGGTTTTCTCTATGGACTTTGAAATGGGAGAGTGAAACTTTTTTCAATGGCTATAATCAGTTTTTCCTTGTTTCTGCTAACAATTTTGGAATGTGAATGAGAAGGAGCATGCCTGTCTTACATTGGTTTTCAGGACAGTGGGCCAACAGGGAAAACACACTGGTCAGGCATTGCTGCCTACTGTGTGTCAGTATCTAATGTAACCACACTTCATAAAACCCAAACCACCACTCCAACTTGAGCACGAATTTCTGTTCATGCAACTCTTTTGGTATTGACAGAAATGGTGTGAAGAACTAATATTTAAATAATCAAGCAGCGAAGAGGAAGGTGACCCATAGCAAAGGAGAGCCTGCACTGGTCAATGTAAGACCACGACTTCTTGTTTCAAGCACTTGGGATTACAATTGAGACGGGGTATTCTGAAAGAATCAGAAACAAGATGGGACCCTGTTACACTTCTGGTCTGTCCTCTGAATCTGTGGATTTGAGAGTGTGCAGTCCATTTTGTCGGTAGAATGAACCACAAATGTTTGTCTTATTGCTAAAGCCTTTCAAGAAGGCGAGTGACAAGCTCAGCGGCTCAAAATACCCCACAATCAACTCGGTGCCCTCTGGAAAAACACATCAATAAATCATTGTGTCGTAGCAGCAGCTGCTCCATGGTCATATAAAATACTGGCATGCTTGTGAGACATATGATTATAGTTATTTTTTTTATTTTTTATAATACATTATAATATAATCTGATTTCCCCAATTATTATATTAGCCACAGATATACTGTATATCAAATTATTATACTATATGACATTTTAACAAGAAAGCTCCGTATAACATTTCATTAGTTTTAAATACCAGCAGCTGCAATACTAACTTTAACAGATGTTATAATTTTTTGCACCCATTTTTATCTTGTGCAGCACTGCATTGGGGTTGTTTGGAATTAGAAGTCACCATTGTTGTAAGATTCAGGGTGGAGATTGTCTGATAGCAGACATGTTGTACTTTTTGACTTTAGGCAAGGCAAATTTATTTGTTCAGTACATAGTACATTACATAAAGCAGCAAAAAGAAGCAAACCAAAGACTGGAGCACAGGCATCAAAGTACTTAATACAACGTATAACATACTATATATAAACAAAAATAAAAAAAATGGCTCCTGCTGGCCATTTGGGTGGTTTTGTCTCTCCTCCAAAACATTGATCATCTACCAAAGGCCTTGGAAGCTCGAGGGTCCTCTGCAGCTTTTCTGGACAGAGATCTCAGATGTTGTTCCTGGAATCTGTTGGAGCCACTCTCACAGTTTGGAGATTACAGGATAGTGTTCCTATCACCACTGAGACCACAGTTGCCTTTAGTCACCACATCTTCTCTAGCTCTTCTCTCAGCCATTGGTATTTCTCAAACTTCTTGTGTTCCTTCTTCTTGATGTTGGTGTCACTCGGGATTTCCACAGCCATTATCCAAAACCAGTTTGTCTGTAGATTGACCGTAACCTAAGAAGACATGGTTCTTAGTATCTGACTCAGAAGGATGTCAAGAGACTGAAAATCAGGCAGTGCAGTGACAGAAATGTCAAAATGAAATGTTATGATAATCCATTGATAGCCTAATATATAATGTACGGTAAAGTGATGATGTTTTGTCATAGTTGCAGTAAATGTTGCAGTAAATGTTAGACTTGTCATGAGGTGCACAGTGAAATTTGTCTGTATATAGGGTACACAGCATACAGTGACTGAAGATCTGGATGGATGTGATGCTGCTGCAGATCCAATTAGCTGAGTTTCTGATAAAAGAGGAAAGACTGTCACATTTTACATGAAATACACTAAATATTGGAGTCCTTTTACTTTGAAACAGGAACAGAATATGCTGTCTTTGTGTCATATGAGACAGATCTGCAGATCTGAAGTAGCATTTTCTTATATTTAACTGAAAATGCTGAAGAAATGCACAATTTGCCACACTCTCCCAACTGTATATTTGGCAATAAAGTCAGTGACTCATACCATCATGACCTTCCCTGGCCAAAGATCATACTCTGTTAATGAGAAATTGTACAACATTTCCGGTAACATCAACTATCCACAAACAGATTCCACAAAACAAGTACAGTACACACATCCACATCAAACGTCCTTCACTGTGTCTCTGTGTATGGAGAGAAAAAAAAATGTTTTTGATATGGTGATTTGCACATTTCCTGAGTAACATTATCATCCACTGCAGGGTATCCTTGAATTGCAAATATGATGATTTCAGTGGAGCAGTGGTTAGTAAGTGAGGAGCTCATTTGCAAAAACATACAAGCACAACTGAAAAAGAGGGTTTTATTTTTAGGATACCTCTATTTTCTTTTAAAATTAATTCCACTGTAGTTAAAGACACCCAAACTCAGTTTGACTGATATTACCAAAAGTCAGAAAACGGTTATTTTGCTCAAACGAGCTCTGTAAGTATTAATATTGGACTACTTGCACATTCAGATGGTCCAGTATTATATTGTCTGATCTTACTGATGGCAGCTGTATTGATGTTTTTTTCAAATCAAGTGTTTCACCTCTCTGCGGAAAAAAATGCGGCACACGTCTTCTCCATTTCTGCATCAGTAAATCTGTGATCGACCTCAGGATCGAATTCAAAAAGTCGGGAATGTGCACTTACAGTACCAGGGTTAGATACACTTGGCCAAGTTAAGGCACGTTTATTAAGATAGGCCTGATTCCTTAACTCTGTTTTAATACAACAGTCCCCTGGCCTTAAACTAAAGGTATTCTGGCATGTATGTATTTATGGTTAGATGTCAACAAAAACACTTATGCTATAATACAAAAAAAAAAAAAAACATAAAGCTACTTGAGGTCTGTAAACCCTGAGGCAAACATTCTGATCGGGCGATTATAGGTGATGACACAAACTGCGTGTGCTGATTTTTTACTTTAGTTTTTCTTGTACAAAATATGTTCAACTTCTGCTGCTGACTTTCCTCCTGCTGCATTCAATTTTGACATTTATTATAATAAAAAAAATAAAAATAGAAGAAGAAGCAACAGCGACAGCCTGTTATTGCGTCGAGTATCTTTCCTGCGAAGAAGACAAACTTTAACTTACTGCCTTTATTATAAGTCAGCGGTGAGAGACCATGGGCACAGTCTGACATTATGATGGAGACGTTGCGTGTGTGTGATAACATGCAAATTCAAATGATGCCGCAGAGGCTACAGTACGGCTCATATACGTCTCTCATGCTTTCTTCTCTCCACAGCTCGCTCTCTTTCTCTCTCTTAAGGGCAATGATGCGTGATGCTATCTATTACACTGCTCTGTGTGTATTTGCATTCCTGCTCAGGAGACAGCATTTTTTTTTTAATAACATCACTGCAGATAATGTTTTACTGCCAGTTTTTTTTTTTTTTTCTTTTCTTTCTTTTTCAGAGGGACACATGATAATAAGTAGCTGCTGTCACCACCAAAAGAGAACAGTGGATGCAGAGGTGTGGGTGTTGAGTGAATTTCAATGATGTGGGTTGGTGGGGGTCTATAGTCATTTGGTGGTGGCTCAGGGCCTATCTGTGATCCACACCTGGGAGCTGCTTGACGACCTGATGGAGGATTGTCTTCTACTACTCCACATCTACTGCAAATCTGTCTATATCTCCACTCTTTCTCCTCTTTTTACCCCTTAAAAACAGTGTATAAAATTAGAGGCATTAAATTAGGCAACATGTATTGGTGAAGTTTCCTGTTGCAGCTGAAAATCCTTCACCTTATGCTTCTCTTCCAGGTGTGTTGGAGAACCTATGAATCCAATTAGCATCAAAGCTCAAAAGATGTTTAGTTTGTCAACTGTGGGCTGTTGTGAAAAAAATGGTGACCAGACTTATCTGAGATAATGAAAAACAGCAATTAATTTGATTTTACACACTGTACCTTTAAGCACCTCCAGGCAGATTTGTGATATTTGAATTGTGGCCTGCATCCATGGTCCAAGGAGGCAAAATGAGGAGCAGTTTTACTGTTATTCGGGTTAATTAAGGTATTGATTTATACATCATTCAATGGTTTCTAAAGTAAACATCATTTAAAAGTGTAAACTGTTCATGAGCATACTGAATAAGCCTTCCCTAACTATAATTAAGCATTTATAACCTTTATTAAAGCTTCACTTGATCCTTATTGTAAATCACATCCGACTTTATAAACACATATGCACAGTAAATATTTAATTTACCTTTTATTCCCAGTAGTTCTTGTTTATTAAAGCTCCTTGAACAACCAGACAAGTAGTAAACATTTCCCACTTTACAATAAGGCTCAGAAGAAACATCAAATAAGGGTAATAACGGTTAGTAAATGCTTAGTTACAGTTAAGTAACATTTATTTTGTACTATTATACATAAATGAAATGTCACTTAATTGTTTCAATTTACACTGGCTTCCCTGTCAAAGAATTGATTTTAAAATATTGATGTTACTCTATAAAGCACTGAATGCTTTAAGCCTAAAATACATTTTTGACCTATTGGTTCATGATGAATCATCCAGGCCACTAAGGTCATCTGGGTCAGGTTTGCTCCATGTCCCCAGAACCAGGACAAAACATGAGGAAGCTGCCTTCAGGTTTTATGCCCCAAATATCTGGAACAAACTCCCAGAAGAGTCCCAGAAGATCTGCTACACCAATTCATTCTTTTAAATCTAGCCTGATAACCTACCTGTTTGCCACTGCATTTAAATAGAAATAGAATCATCATATCTGCTGCACCTCAGCTGTAACTGCAACTTTTAGGCTCTTTTAATCTCTTTCTCTCTTTCTTTTACCTCGCTATTTAAATGTTTTGTTATGCCTTTTGTAGCTGTAATGCTGCTGCTGTATGCCTCTTTCTTTTTATTGTAAAGAACTTTGAAATACCTTGATGTTGAAATGTGCTATATAAATAACCTTGCCTTGCCTTAGAGACACAGAAACATTTAATACACATTAACTAAAGAAAGGCCTTATAAGTTACTTAAAGCTTTCTATGTAATTTTTTAGCTGTCAGTTAACAGCTATTGTGGACATTAACCAACGCTTTATAGACCCTTGAAAAATATATTCAAAATCAAATTTCTGATGTTTTTTGGTGTGTCCCCGTGTCCCTCCCGTATCTAAACATCACTAAAGTGTCACAATAAACACTTCAGCCACTTTTGAGGGAAAAGGGCTTCTCTGTTTATCTGTGCTCAAGCAAGTGGTTTTGAAAAGTCGAGTTTAGTTATGTAGCTAGCACATTTGCCGTGCAACGAACCGTCCCCCAACAGCTACTCCCGGTCATTCACGCCCAGTAGTGGACAGTCAGTCAGCTGATGGCTGGCCAATCACAGGTGAGTGGGAATGCACTTGGTAGCTGGCCAATCACAAGAGACTCAGTGTTCTGGTGTGTCAGTGAACCTAAACACAACCCTAAATTAATTCCTAATACTGTAAAGCAGTTTGGAACAGTAAACCCTCATTTGGTTTGTGTTTCCACTGAAGGGTGTGTGAGGTGAATGGTTTTGTCAGCTATGTGAATAGCTTGAGATTATGCCAGTCTACCAGTACCTGCTGATATTATTAATTAAAAATAAACACTAACAGCCTTGAATCCTCTTTTATGATGCATAGTATATTTGAATCTTATAATACATTTGAATCTCTCAATTAAAATAGCATATAGGCAGTGCTCTCTCTCAGTGGCTCTCCTCTTATTAGGCACAACAGAAGCTTCTCCATTATGACTGGCATCCTCTCATCATCTCACAGTCCTGTGGGGTGCCACACGGTTCTAGTCTTGGTCCTTTTCTCTTATTATTATACATGCTGGCGTTAAGGGCTATAATAAATAAGCACATTGCTATGCAGATGACTTATCTACAAACAAATCTACCTGCCTATTGCGGGGTAACCTGTTCATTTGCTGTTGATGGTAGTTTTGGAACAGCATAACCCCTGATTTGCATACTATAAATGATCTGGCACTTTTTAACGAAGCCCCCACAGGGACAGGGTGGGGAAAATTTGCAATTTGCAATAACATTAAGATTGACTATGGACAGATGGATGTACTTTACTGATCCCAATATTTCTGTGTTTCAGCAGCATTGTTTCAGGCACTGTAAGGCATGAGATAGAAGACATGAGATACATCAAAAATAAACATGTATAGACAGAAAAATAAGAATATTAAGACATAAAATGTTAAATAAGATATATACAACTATGCAAAAAATAAATAAATAAATAAATAAAGGCTATAAAAAAAAGAAAGAATAAAAATTAGAATGCAATCAGACAAAGAAAATCAATCAAGTCCAACTGTGGACCATTTGTGCAAAGTTATAAACTTGCAAATGAGCAGGAATTGGTATATTAAGTATGCAACAAAGAGTCAAGAGTATTGAGAGTATAGTCAAGATTAGATAGAAGATTAGTTGTACAGTTTTCTGTAACAGTCACCATGACAATGGAGCTGTAAAAGCTTGTTTGAGAAGATTCTTTGCTGTTTGTCCAGTGTGTGGTGGTCCAGGTTATCCTTGATTGATAACTGTTGTTAAGTATCCTTCTCTCCACCACAGGTTTTGTTTCCTGTTTGCAGCATATAATTGGGCCAGTTTTCCTGAACAGCTTATTTATTGTGTTAATGTCACCAGTCCTGATGCTGCTCTCTCAGCAGACTACTGTGAAGAACAGAGTGCTAGCAAAAAAGACTGGAAGAACATCTCCAGCATCTTTTTGCAGACATTGACAGATCCCAGCTTCCTTGGGAAATATAGTTGTCTCTATGCCCCTCCAGTTCAGTCCGATGTAGATGCTGACTCCCAGGTATATGTTGTTCTCCACCATCTCTACATCCTTACCCAGAATGCACAGAATGCTACCTCTCTCCTTCTAAAATCAATCACCATCTCTCTGTTCTTGAGGCAGCAGGTGATTTCGCCCAGACCCCTCAATCAAATCCTGGAACAGGAAAGGAGGCAGCAAAGTCCCATTTGAAGCTCCAGCTACACTCACCACCATGTCAGACAGTACACTGCCCACTCAGACAAACTGTGGTCTGTCAGTCTACTCTGTCTGCAGCTGCAGGTGAACCAAGACCAAACTATCACCATTATTACAAGAGATATGAGGGCAACTGGTTGAGGCCAGATGGGGTTGACAAGAACAAGGCATGATGTCTTCTACAGTACCAGTAGCTTCTCCAGGCTTATATTTGTAAAGGTTCTCAGTCATTTATATTAATCTTCAGTAGCTGTAGACAACTGTGAGGTAATGGTAGTGCCACACACTTGTGTTAGTAGACACAAGTGGAGATAGCATGGAGCTCCTTGCACCCTGAGATCTCCTTCATTGTTGTCCACACCTTGGGGTTTGGCCTCCAAATTCATCCAGTTGGAGTTTTACACTCTCTCCGCTTCTCCCTTAGTTTGTGTGCATGCGTTCAGGATATAGTTCTCTCAGAATTTCATATATTCTGTAATGCAGTCGGTCATTATGTTGATGTCCTCCCTGTGTGACTCTCTCAGCACATCCCATCAGCCACCTGGGTCCACTTTCTCACACTTCTTATGTAAACAGGCTGCCTCTGGACAAGAGGGACATACTGTGAGGTCAGCAGGGTGAGACTGGTCTGATGTGCTGAGTGGGAGGAAAGCAGTAACACTGTATGCATCTTTAGCATTTACAAGTAACAGGTTCACTGTTTTATCCTTTTTCTTTGTTGGGCGGTTAACGTACTAGTGAAAGTTTTTCGCCCTTTTGTCCAGTTTTACATGATTAATGTTCCCACTGATGACTACATATGTTAGGCTGCCATGTCCAGCGGTTTAGTGGATGACACCACTCACAAAACAGCAACCACAATTGTGGATGAAAAACTTGTGATTTATAGAATAAATGTAACCCGACAGGCAGTCATTTCAATGTCAGGAGAGCAGAGATGTTCCTTCACAGTCACATGTCCACGATTACACCATCTCTTACTCACAAACAGTGCATTTACCCCCCATTTGTTCTTGCCACTCAGCATCACATCAGTGTCCACCAAAACTATCCTGAAACTGTCCTGAAATCAGCACAGTCAACTTATCCATTTTATTCCCAAGTGATCATACTATACCTTCCCAAAATGATCGCTAGGACAACAGGTTTATGTTTCTTCTTCTTTTCGCTCAGGTTAGATCCAGCTCTCTAACTCTAGTGTCTCCATAGTTCCTTCATGATTTCAGATTTGTCTATGGCGTGTGTAGACAATACTCCCTCTGCCCTGAGTGTGGCTCACCATTACAAAGAGTAACAAGAGACGCAGGAAAAATTGAAGTTTTGAAACAAAACTAGTAAGCCAATGTAGTGCAGTTGCTGTTGTGAACAGAATGTTTAAGGACAGTTCATGTTCATGATACTTGAATTTTACAGCTGGTGAGTTAATACATTTTCTTTTTGTAGATGAGTTTTCTTTTTCAAAGCACTAGTTGAAGGAGCAAAAAGAAGTTATTGGAATTAAGTCAATTGAAATGCGCTGGATGTAAAGAGAAAACAAATAAACTCAAACACCAGGAAATAAAACCACAGTGTTGGGTTACAGTGTAATCTACTCCCTCAAAGTGGCCTAAACTATTAAATGGATGTAGCCATATCCTCAGGTTTTTCGGTCAGCAATAATAGAGTTGCAATCACAGTGTCACAGTTTAGAGTCTGAGAGGGCTGGACCCAGATGCAAGCACGGCCGAGGCGCCAGGAAGTTTCAACAGTTTTATTGACAGTGCAAAATAGAATGTGCTGGGGTGAGGGATTCCTCGGAGGAGGGAGAGGAGGCGGTGCAGGCGCTTGTCCGTGGAAGGAGGGTGCAGTGCGGGCAGTACACTGAGGGGTAACCGCTCCTGCGGCAGTGAGCTCGGTCCCGATCAGTGCGGCGGTGTGGTAAACAGCAAACAGCAGACAGTGAATCCGAGCAACGATGAACGACACAGGCAAAACGGGGGTAGCCAGGCTCCTAGTAAAAGGAGATGGGAGTTAATGCAAGGCAGGCGAAGAGACAGAACTGAAACTGAGGCCAAGACGATACACGTTACCATACGGAGTGTAGACAACGAACTGGCGATGAGTCACGGGAAACCAGGAGTACAAGTAGGAGGGAGCCTGATGATGAAATCACCCGCAGGTGCGCTCCAGCGCAGGTGAGTGGAATGACAAATCACAGCGGAGGAGGGGAAGGCGAGGTAGAGCAGGACCATGACAGTACCTCCCCCCTCAACGGGCGCCTCTTGGCGCCCTACCAGGCTTATCTGGGTGGGCATTATAGAAGTCCTCTAGAAGGGTGGGATCCAGAATAAGTCCACGGGAGATCCAGGAGCGTTCTTCTGGTCCATAACCCTCCCAGTCCACGAGATATTGAAAACCCCGGCCCCGGCGGCGTACGTCCAGAATCTGGCTGACGGTGTAGGCAGGGTGTCCGTCAATGAGCCGGGCGGGTGGTGGGGGTTCAGCTGGAGGGCACAGAGGGCTGGACGACACTGGCTTGAGCAGAGAAACATGGAATGTGGGGTGAACCTTAAGAGAAGAAGGGAGTTTGAGTCTTACCGCCGAGGGATTGATTATGCGGTCAACTTTGTAGGGTCCAATGTACCGGGGGGCCAGCTTCCGCGACTCCACTTGAAGGGGGAGGTCCCGGGTGGAGAGCCAGACCCTCTGCCCTGGCGTGTAGGCGGGAGCCGGCATGCGGTGACGATCGGCAATGCGCTGGTTACTGGCGGCCGTACGCAAGAGAGCAGCACGGGCCTCCCTCCACACCTGACGACAGCATCTGAGGTGGTGTTGTACAGAGGGAACCGCCATCTCATCCTCCTGTGAGGGAAATAAGGGGGGTTGGTAGCCACAACTGGCCATGAAAGGTGTCATACCTGTGGCGGAGGATGTGAGGGAGTTGTGTGCGTACTCCACCCAGGCCAGCTGTGACGACCAGGAGGATGGGTTACGGAGTGTCACACACCGAAGGGCCGCCTCCAAGTCCTGGTTTGCCCGCTCCATCTGGCCATTGGACTGAGGATGATACCCGGAGGAGAGGCTCGGGTTAGCTCCCAGAGCCTGACAGAATGCCTTCCAGACCCGAGATGCGAACTGCGGACCTCTGTCGGAGACGATGTCTAATGGAATGCCATGAGGTCTGAAGACATGGTTAACCAGTAGATCCGCAGTTTCTAGAGCAGAGGGAAGTTTGGGCAAAGCAACAAAGTTAACCGCTTTCGAGAACCTGTCAATGATGGTACCGACGCCTTCCAGGGTCTGGAAGGCGTCGGTAAGGGGTTTAGGAGTCCCGCTGGGGATAGATGGGACATCTTGCTGCGGGCGCAGACGGAGCAGGCGTTCACAAAGGTGCGGACATCACCCCCCATAGATGGCCACCAGAACCGCCGTCGGATGAAGTCCAGGGTGCGCTGGACTCCTGGGTGACAGGAGAGCTTGGACGCGTGGCCCCACTGGAGAACCTGTGATCTGGCCTGGTCTGGGACGAATAGACGATTTGGAGGGCCACCACCGGGATCCGGCTGACCCTGCTGCGCTCGCAGAACTTGAACCTCGATGTCCCAGGTGGCTGCTCCGAGGATGCAGGAAGGAGGCAGGATGGGATCGGGGGCGAAATCCGACCTCTCCGGGTCCGTTTGGCGGGAGAGGGCGTCTGGTTTCCCGTTACATGAGCCCGGTCGGTAGGTGATGGTAAACGTGAATCGTCCTAGGAAGAGGGCCCATCTGGCCTGACGGGGGTTAAGGCGTTTGGCAGATCGTAGGTACTCCAGTTTCTTATGATCTGTCCATACAATAATAGGTTGGGGGGCCCCTTCAAGCCAGTGCCGCCACTCTTGAAGGGCAGAGACCACCGCTAGCAGCTCCCGGTTGCCCACATTGTAGTTGCTCTCCGCAGAGGAGAGCCGCCTAGAGAAAAAGGCACAGGGGTGGAGCTTCTGATCATCAGGGGACCGCTGAGAGAGGACCGCCCCGAGCCCAGTTTTGGAGGCATCCACCTCCACGACAAACTGCAGAGCAGGGTTGGGGTGAAGCAGGACAGGGGCAGTGGTGAAGAGATGCTTTAATCGGCAGAAAGCCTCGTTAGCAGATAGTGACCAGAGGAAAGGGACTTTAGGTGAGGTTAGCTGAGTGAGGGGAGCCGCAACCTTGCTATAATTTCTAATAAAGCGCCGGTAGAAATTGGCAAAACCGAGGAAACGTTGGAGCTGTTTCCTAGTAGCGGGGGTAGGCCACTCTGCCACAGATTGAATTTTGGCCGGGTCGGCGCGGACCTGTCCTTTCTCAATAATAAACCCCAGAAAACTGACTGACTGGATGTGGAATTCGCATTTCTTGGCTTTAACAAATAACCGATTCTCCAAGAGGCGTTGAAGGACGGCGCGGACATGAAGTCGGTGTTGGTCAAGATTTCGAGAGAATATCAAAATATCGTCGAGGTATACGAAAATGAATTTGTTGAGCATATCGCGGAGGACGTCGTTAACTCGTGCCTGAAAGACGGCAGGGCATTTGTGAGGCCGAAGGGCATAACTAGATACTCAAAATGTCCTACGGGGGTCTTGAATGCGGTCTTCCACTCGTCCCCCTCCCTGATGCGGATGAGATGATAGGCGCTACAGAGATCTAATTTGGAAAAGATGGTTGCGTGATTAAGTGGTTCGAACGTGGGATCGATCAGAGGGAGTGGATACTTGTTTTTAATGCAGGACAGGGGCAGTGGTGAAGAGATGCTTTAATCGGCAGAAAGCCTCGTTAGCAGATAGTGACCAGAGGAAAGGGACTTTAGGCGAGGTTAGCTGAGTGAGGGGAGCCGCAACCTTGCTATAATTTCTAATAAAGCGCCGGTAGAAATTGGCAAAACCGAGGAAACGTTGGAGCTGTTTCCTAGTAGCGGGGGTAGGCCACTCTGCCACAGATTGAATTTTGGCCGGGTCGGCGCGGACCTGTCCTTTCTCAATAATAAACCCCAGAAAACTGACTGACTGGATGTGGAATTTGCATTTCTTGGCTTTAACAAATAACCGATTCTCCAAGAGGCGTTGAAGGACGGCGCGGACATGAAGTCGGTGTTGGTCAAGATTTCGAGAGAATATCAAAATATCGTCGAGGTATACGAAAATGAATTTGTTGAGCATATCGCGGAGGACGTCGTTAACTCGTGCCTGAAAGACGGCAGGGCATTTGTGAGGCCGAAGGGCATAACTAGATACTCAAAATGTCCTACGGGGGTCTTGAATGCGGTCTTCCACTCGTCCCCCTCCCTGATGCGGATGAGATGATAGGCGCTACAGAGATCTAATTTGGAAAAGATGGTTGCGTGATTAAGTGGTTCGAACGTGGGATCGATCAGAGGGAGTGGATACTTGTTTTTAATGGTAATATTGTTAAGGCCACGGTAGTCAATGCATGGGCGGAGAGACTGGTCTTTTTTTTTAACAAAAAAGAACCCGGCCCCAACGGGAGACGAGGAGGGACGAATGAGACCGGTGGCGAGTGAGTCATTAACATACGTTTCCATTGCCTCATATTCTGGGCGAGAGAGATTGTATAGACGACTGGAGGGTAAGGGAGAGCCAGGGAGCAGGTCAATGGCGCAATCGTACGGACGGTGCAGGGGCAAGGAGAGGGCTTTACTTTTACTGAACACCTCGCTAAGATTGTGATACTCCTTGGGTACGGAGGAGAGGTCAGGTGGTTCCGGGGGTGTAGTGACAGGGGTTGACAGTGATTTACAGGCGGATTTGAGGCAATGAGAATGACAGTGAAGACTCCAGCTGGAAATGGAGCCGTTTGACCAATCTATGTTCGGGTTGTGAACGCGTAACCAAGGATAACCAAGAATTAGTGGGGTGCTAGGGGATGGAATAACAAAAAACTGAATGGATTCTTGGTGATTACCGGACAATAAAAGGGGAAGCGGGACGGTTCGGTGTGTGACCTGGGCTAGGAGGTGACCATCTAAAGCATTTACATTCTGTGTTTTGGGTAGCGGAACGAGCGGGATGTTGTACTGGTTAACCAGGTTATCATCTAAAAAATTCTCATCCGCATCAGAATCAATGAGGGCTGAGAGGGGGATAGAGTGGTGCTCCCATATGATTGTGGCAGAGAGGGACATGCGCGGAGTACAATCAGAGGCGGAGGAGATTGCGTGACTCACCAGCGCCCTCTCTTTCACTGGTGAGCCCTGGCTTTTAACAGCGCAGGACAGGCAACGCGGAGGTGACCAGACTGACCGCAATAGCAGGCGCTTGTCCGTGGAAGGAGGGTGCAGTGCGGGCAGTACACTGAGGGGTAACCGCTCCTGCGGCAGTGAGCTCGGTCCCGATCAGTGCGGCAGTGTGGTAAACAGCAAACAGCAGACAGTGAATCCGAGCAACGATGAACGACACAGGCAAAACGGGGGTAGCCAGGCTCCTAGTAAAAGGAGATGGGAGTTAGTGCAAGGCAGGCGAAGAGACAGAACTGAAACTGAGGCCAAGACGATACACGTTACCATACGGAGTGTAGACAACGAACTGGCGATGAGTCACGGGAAACCAGGAGTACAAGTAGGAGGGAGTCTGATGATGAAATCACCCGCAGGTGCGCTCCAGCGCAGGTGAGTGGAATGACAAATCACAGCGGAGGAGGGGAAGGCGAGGTAGAGCAGGACCATGACACACAGTTGTATTCAGAAAACACAGTGACACCAAATAGAACCATTCAACTATCTTCTTTATTTTTCCTTTCACCACGTTGTCTGTTGTACATGACACCTCCCCTTTGTATTAAACCTACTGTGTTGTGGGTGTACTGGAATAATCCTTCACTGTTTAAATGTCATAGCTTGCAAACAGAAAGGGGGGTGGGGGTGGGGGTAGTGGTGGGGATCTGGATCCTGCAGCCTGCAAGATGAGGACAGAGAGAGAGAGAGAGGGGAAGTAAAAGAACAGACTTGGGAGAGAAAGAACAAGGTTAATGACATGTTATAAAGTCATATTCATACCCTGACTGTGAGAGACTGTGAGGGAGTGAGTGTGAGTGCACCACAGGAAATCTCCCAGCAGTCTAGGTCTATAGCAGCATAACTAAGAGATGGTTCAGGTTTCCCTGAGCCAGTTCTAACTATAAGCTTTAAAAAAGGAAAAGGAAGGTTTTAAGTGTAACTTTAAATGAAGAGAGAGTGTCGCCTCCTGAACCGACACTGGGAGCTGGTTCCACAGGAGAGGAGCCTGGTAACTGAAGGCTCTGCCTCCCATTCTACTCTTGTAGACTCTGGGAACTACAAGTAAACCTGCATTTTGGGATCTATTGGGCTGATAAGGTTAAACTGGATCTTTAAGATATGATGGGGCCTGATCATTAAGTGCTTGATGAGGAGGAGGATTTTAGATTGAATTCTAAACTGTACAGGGAGCCAGTGTAGAGAAGCTAACACTGGAGTGATGTGGTCTCTCTTACTAGTTCCCGTCAGAACTCATGCTGCAGTATTTTAAATTAACTGGAGCATTTTAAAAGACCTATTAGAACATCTAGATAGTAATGAGTTTTAATAATCTAATCTTGATGTAACAAAAGCATGAACTAGTTTTTCAGCATCCTTTAAAGGACAAAATATTTCTAATTTTCATAATGTTCCGCGGGTGGAAGAAGGCTGTTCTGGAAATTAGTTTTATATCTGAATCAAATTCTGGTCATAAATACCTCCAAGGTTCCAAGGTGATGTCATCTAAAGTGACAATATGGTCAGAAAGTTTGTCTCTAAGGTGTTCAGGGTTGAGTATAATAACCTCAGTTTTGTCTGAGTTTAGAAGTAGGAAGTCACACGATTAAATGTCTTTAAGGCATTCCTGGAGGTGAACAACCTGATTAATTTCTTTCAGCCTCATTGATAAACTAGGAAAGCACTCAGAGAACACAGAGCTCAGCCAAGAAGCTAATTTCCCCCTATATTGTGATTTGCACCAAAAATGATTAACCATTGAATTATTTTATCTACCTTACTGGATTCACTGACTACAAAACATACCCTTTGCATTTGAAATCACAATAATATCATGATTAATTTCATAGTTATTCACAAAATCAATATTTCTGTAATGACAGTTTTCTTCCCCATTAGCTTCATAACTATTAAATAAAGTGTGTCAACCAGTCTGTTGACACACTTCAGATTCAACAGAGTTACAATTTGATGTTAGTTGCATGTCTGTATCTTTATTTGTTACCTAACATTTATTGTGGAGATACATACACAAATGCTGAAAATGGCCCTATCTTTGAATGATAAAGAATCCTTGGATCTAGATTGCGATCTGGATCACCACCAAAATCTAATCACCTGTTCCTTGTCCCATTACACCCTTTCCTGAAAATTTCATCAATATTCGCCCATAACTTGTTGAGTTATTTTGCCAACAGGAAAACTAGTGCTGGCAAAAACATAACCTCGTTGGCAGAGGTAAGAAAGCTGTGTGTTATCTGCATAAGACTGTGTGTATGTTGTGCTTTCTAATAATGTTGCAACAATCAGCTTTAAAATAATTATATTTGTTGCCAAAAAACACAGGGTATAGATTATCCCAAATGATTTTTCTGATTTGGTAACCTATTATCAACTCTATGAGAGAGGACACAAGCACAGCACAGAGAAATTACTTGTTTAAAAGTTAAATTGTATTATTATCAATAATTCACACTATCATACATTCCCCACTCATACCCCCACAGTACAACATAATTTTTTACAGTAATAAATTGTCTGCTCCAGTTACGCACAGTATCTCCGCCTGAGAAACAAAAAAAGAAATAACTCAACACAAAAGGCCAGGCTGCGAATAATCCAATGGCAAACAAGAGTCCCAGTCAAAAAATATAATCTCAAATGAAGAAGCAAAACTAGAACGGAGAAAATGTAATCCAGCAAACAAAAAAAGAATGAAGACTCTCCAGAACAGACTTGTCCTCCACTGTGATCCTTACGATCGCCCTTCGAATCCCGCAAGTTATCACAGTTTCCTTTGGAAGACGCTGTCTCCGGACATTTCTGACCACGCCAGGTCACTTGTAGACTCCATTCAAACAAGGCGCCCGGGCGTGGTACTTCCGTTCTCTTAAAACCTCCCCAGCCACCAAATACCGTCAGGTAAGCCACGTCAGCTCCTGGCTATGACAGACAGCTGCCGTCTCCCCTCATTTCACACACCCACAAAATCACATCCTGACCCAACACATTCCCACAGAACTACAATACATACATCGATGGAATAATAAAGTGACTCCTTGGACCCTATGGGCTCGAATTTTGTAGATCAGGCCAGGCGCAGCACAGGCCAGGGGGTGTGTCAAGGTGCATTTCGCAATTTCATGCACAGACCAGGGGGCACAGCCAGGTACAGCCTGGTGCAAGTACTCTGTCCCGCCTCAGTCCCTCCTACCAGCAAGCAGCAAAGAGAGGGAGAGAAGGTGTGACTGGGTTGAACACAGTCTTCACCAATCAAATGAGCTCCTCTCCTCACATTCGCGATGGACGAAGGAGACAGCCGCAGTGTCAGACGGAGGAACCAATATTATTAATCAGGTTTGCCCTGACATACTAAGAACCATTGCCCAGTTTTAAAAAATGGTTCAATAAAGTAAGAAGGTGATTTAAGAAGGCCAAACAAAAGCTCCAGAGACGGCCCCTCCACCAGTGTGGCCATGACCTTGGCGAAGGACATTGCGCCCTCCACCCTCTCAGCTATAAGCAACAAGGGCTTTGGTGGGATTGAGGTTGGCATCATGAGTAAGGTAAACATATTTTTCCACTAATAAAGACACTCATGTTTAGTAACCTATATTTGAACCCCATGTAATAAAGATGAGTAGTGTGCACAGATCACAACATAAACAAATACCATGTGTAATGGGGATGAAATCAGAAGCACCTTTGCGTAAAGGACGCATTGCCAACCTCGTGGTCTGGCCCTTGTCACTAGTGTTTGTATGTGAAATTCACTTTTCTTACCCAATTGAATTATGAACATTTTGTCATGTAACTTTGGATTACACAAAATCAAAGATGTGAATGTGTTTGATTAAACCTCTTCTGGATCCAACCAGGAGCGCAGAGCGTTAGGAGGAAGAGGAAGGAGGAGACTAGTTCAATAAATCAATAAATTTTGTTTCATGCGTAATTTTATGTATCTTTAATGTGATTGAGTAAATTGTGGGCAAAAATGTATCAAATGCATTTTTTTCCTATATGTATTTTGTCACATGTTTGCACACACCTTAAATATATAAATAAATAATATAAATAAATAAAGTAAGAATGTGTTTGTCTGAAAATGTGAAGCACTTATTGATAGACATAGTCTGGATAATGGTTACAGGTTGAAAGGTGGACCTAGTGGAGCAGTAGGCAGCTTTCAAATAATGTACATGCATGTAAGTGTGCATACATACTGTATATCAGTGATACACTGAGACATCATTAGTGGAACTAAAGGATGCATCTCCCTGTCAGTGAGGTCTAGAACATTATAGTCACATATGGGCAAAAATACATCAAAATGTACTGTATTTTAAAATGAAATACCAGATACCCAACTCATAAATGTATCAAAATAAACGGCAAAACGTAAAATTAAAAATATCCCCTCATTTAAACTGTCTGATCAGAGCACAGTGTCTGAGAGCAACAGATGTTCCATAATTAGTCAACAGATTAAACATGCTGACATCCCAATATAGCCAATTGTGTAAGACAAAATGCCATTTTAATGCACTTGACAGGATACTTTATTTTTTTTTGTGTTGTGTGTTGTGTGTTGCCGAACATGCTGCTCTTACATCCACCAAAATTCACCACACCCCCTCCCTCCCTCCATCTTTCACTCACCTTTCAGCCACCATCTTGACAGTTTTCAAAATGAAGGCATTGATGAGTTAACCTCAGAGCAGGTTTAAATACCTTTAAGAACCCTTCTGTTAAGCTGTTTTCTTCATCTTCAATTCTGAATATTAAGGATATTAAATTGTGGCCAAAAATGTATACACAGAAATATTTAAGGACAACTGTGCAGCTAGGTGATCTCTCCTCGCCTGTGCACTCTGTTGGTCTGCCTGCATGTTGCGTGTAATGCTGTGTGCGCATGAAATTTTCACTGCGCCAAGCTGAATCTGTCGGCACCTCCCCCTTTTGCGTCACCACGGCCATCTTGGCGCACCTCAGTCTACCAAATTGCCAAATTCACTGGGCAAGGTGTTGCGCCTGATTATTATTATAAATTACGCTGCGCCACCTTGCGCTGTGCCATGAAATTAGAGCCCCTAGTAATAAAAAAGTTCCTGGAAATTTTGGTGGAAAAGGGGCTATAGTGCATATCTGATATTCTACAAAGACAGCCAAAGAATGTGTGTGTGTATGAGGTGATATGTGGGGAATCAAGTGTCCAGTGAATCTACCATTGTCATTGGTCTGAGTACAGGAAGCTACCTTCAATCTGTAGGGAAAACAATAATGTCTTGCTGGTGAACTAAAGCCACTGTGACCCTTCATCCGGCTGGGAACCTCTTTGAAGCCTCCTGCCAGGGAGAATTACTTTGTCCCATGTGTGGGACCAGCCTTTGATCAAAGATCCATAGAGTCATAATGTCAATGTCTATCACAGGTGTGTGTCTTCTACAGTACAAGCAAACATATCTCGTGTTACATCATAGCAGGGTTGGCTGCTACTTTGTTTTTCTGGGTTAATAACCCTGGGACACAATGGAGGTAGATGCATTGTGAAGTGTCTCAATGGCCAAAACTACGCATAAGCCTATTCGCTGAAGAAGAAGCACGGTTTCCCTGCACTGTGATAATTGTGTATATGAGTTCAATGTAAAGTGAATAAATATTTGAAAAACAAAACACAGATAGTGTGTTGTGGATGGAGGAAGATGGGGTGATTGTGGTGAAAAGTAGGAGGAGCAAAAAGGCTTTTTGACATCTATCATTTGTCAGAACCTGATAATTTACATCACATACAGTATAACATTTTTAAGATTCTTATACTAGGCTCATGCTGAAAATAGATCAGAAGCGTTATGATATTCCTGGGATCACTCAGTATGAACAATGGGATGAAGATTTGAGTAAAATAACAGATCTTGACTTTGAGCTTCACTTGCAGTGTTGGTTTTTAAACATTATTTTCAACAATATACAGTAACTAAATGATAACAGCAATGTTTGCCATATGCTATATGCTATTTGCACCAGAAACCAACTTGAGAGCGATGCTAGCTATCACTGAAACCATGGCTGCCAGTGGGGACACAAGGACAGAAACAAATTTGAGCCACCTAACAAAAGTCTCACATTAAAAATATTACATAGCTTAACTCTATGATATCCAAAGAATACCATTGTCTCCATATTAGACAGCCTTTTCTGACCCCAAGGTAAATCTGAACATAGGTTTTCAAACCCCAAAATTATAAAAGAATACATTTTAACATGGAAGTAATAGTAGATGAAAAGCTCCTGTGTCTTGTGTGCTGGGACGTAAAATTACAGACTTTTTTCTAGCATCTTTGGTGCAGGAAGTGAGCAGCATAGAGAATGACACAAACCCAGTGATACATTAAACCTCATTTTTTGTGGCAGGAAATAAAACTAAGTCAGTTGGAATCAGGAAAAATAAGTCCATATGTTTCTGTGGGTGCAGCTATATTAAAAAAATATATATATCTGAATCAAATAATCCAATCATCAACTGCATCTAAAGGGTGATATTTTGGAATATTTACTGTCCATCAAAGAGTCACTTTGAGATATTATGATGACTCGCTGCTTGGTACTCAAATTCCTCTTCAGCCACCACCACTGTCATCACCCCACCAGAGTTTCCTCCTTAAAAATTATCCCTGTTGGCTGAGGACATGTGGCTGAGCCAGTTAGGCTAAATCCAAATCAATTCCTCTCCGATGGCCATAGAAGAGTACCAAATTGAGTTTATTCTCAGCTAATGTAATCAGCCTGTGGGCGGAGAGAGGATGACTGTGCCATCATGTCTCCCCAAATTTCATTTCTCCAGGCAGGCAGACAGACGGACAGGCCTGCTCAGTGGGGCTGGTGCTGGAGGGATGCCCACTGCCACCAGGCATGGAAGGATGAGCACAGTGCCAAATACCATGCCTGTCAAAGGTTTCACAAGAGGAAACACTGGGCCAAAACCACGGGCTGGAGGGTTGGAGCGGGAGATAGAAATGGGGTAAAACAGGGACAGTTGGAAGATGTGAAAATACAAAGAGGCGAGATAAAAAGAAACTTAAGATGGATTATGAGGCATTTCACTGCTGAGCAAAGAACCTCAACTCCTCAGTTATGGTTCTGGATCTTTGGAGCTTAGGGTATTGGGGTAATGGTGCAAAGAGTGTCAAAGTGCCAAAATGTTTTATTCTAAATAATAACTTTGTGGAACTACTGCAAAATGAAAAATGATCATCTTGTAAATATAGACAATCTGATTTTTTATGTACTAAATTATTTTACCACATTTTCTTGCTGAAGATAAGCATGGGATAAGGAAAAGAAGCTCATGACAGAGTTACTCTGTAGTAAATTTAGTTCTTTATGTGAATACTAACCTTTTGTTCTTATTTCTTTTTTACAGTACGTTTTGTAAATTCCATTAAATATGTAATGGGATGTCTTATAATCCCACAAATATGTACAGTGCGTGTGAGAGAGACTCAAAGCTATGTATGCAAAGCTATTGTCTGTAAACACTGAACCTTATTTACTGAAACCAAAAGAGGAGTTTTGACAACAGAGCAGACAGGAGGGGGTGGAATTTATGAGTTGCATTGGTTGCGGTGTTACACATGTTCACCTTCACACGATCAAACTACGTTAAACATTTGAGTGTTGCTTAAAAGTGTCGAAAACCTCTCTACCCACCTTATTCCTGGAGATTCTACTATAGAAATCATTATGTGTGGAAGAGAAAGTAGCTGTAAGATATCTCTTAACATGGCATAACATGGTGATGGCTGCAGTTACAGGATAGTGCTGGCTCTGCATCAGCATCAGCATCTTGCAGTTTGTATTTTACCTTATGTTTAAAGAGAACATTCACTCGAGTTGTACTCGAGCAAGCGGTTTTGAAAAGTCGAGTTTAGTTATGTAACTAGCACATTTGCCGTGCAACAAACCCTCCCCCCAACAGCTACTCCCGGAAGAAGAAGCTGAATTGCTTCCACCATTACAACTATTGTATCTGTTGAGAGCAACATGTCTCAGAAGAAAGGTTCAGTTCATTGTTGCTCTGTTGCTGGTTGTCAAAAACAACACCAGACGCTTCATTGAATCCCTTCTAATGAGGAAAAAATAGCAGAGTGGATATCTTTCATTTTTAATAGTAATATCCCTGCTAAGCTTCCTGAAATACTGTTTGTTTGTAGCAGTCACTTTGAAGTGAATAGTTATACAAACTTTGGGCAATACAAAGCTGGACTCATCAGCTCTACTTCATCAGCAGGAAGCAGCTCCAACAATCCATAATGGATTACCTGAAGGCAATGTAAGTATTTCCAAATAAAGTAATAATGTCTTTGTGAGCTTGACTGCTACTTGTCTTGAATAGCAATAGCTAACAACGGCTAACTGCAGCCGCATTTGAAAGGCAGCATGACGCTGTTTACAAGCGAACCACTGCATGACCTGTGTGGAAATGTGTGCATTTACATGTCGGGTTAGCATGTATGCTAACTACTGACTGTGGCAGGCAGAGATCAGTCTTTGCTCGCCTTTTCTGTTTGTCTCGGGTCGCAGGTTGGTCCGGTAGTGTCTCAGGTCAGATTCAGATTCAGAGAACTTTATTAATCCCAGAGAAAATTGCACACAAAAGAGAGAAAGAAAGAAAGAAAGAAAGAAAGAAAGAAAGAAAGAAAGAAAGAAAGAAAGAAAGGATAGCATCACACCCCCAGAAAAGATGAAAAACCCAATCAGACCTACCCTTAAGTGTAAATATGTTATTTTATATTATAGCAGATGTTATTATTAATTATGTTCTATATTTTGTATATGTCAGTTATAGTATAGATAAGTAACATACGTAAATAAATAAATAAATAGGTAAATAAGGTTAAACTAAAAGTAATATGGCACCCATTGACAGATATATGGATTAATATATACATTAAACTGTACACATATATTAGATTTTGTTATACAATTAACAGGTATGTAGATATTACGATATTAACAGCATTATAACACAAATTAACAGATATATAGCTATTACAATAAACATTTTTTACATATTTATACTTATAGTGCAAAATAGAGGAGAACAGACAAAGCAAAAAAAAAAGGTACTTCCTGCATGGCCATAGCAGAGACTCCATCTGACACAGTTACTGAACTAAAATGGAAGGGGTTGTGACCAGGCAGTGCTGTCGCCAAATTCACATCTATGTTTGACATTCTTTGGTTTCATTCCTGTGTAGGACATTGCACTCATGACTCTTTCAGTGACAGCACTCTCTGACTAATCAGTGGTCAGCAGTCTGTCAGCGTCACATTTTAGTATCTGCTCAGCTCACACCATCACCTTTGTTTGAGGTGTAACAGGTTAATGTTTCCACATTTTAAACATAACTGTCACTCTTGGGAATAAGTGTCCAATTACCATGGAAAACATTGGTTCAGTGGCAATTCTTCCTGGAAATTCATTGATTAGGTTCATTGATGGTTCATTGATAGATGAAAAAAATCTTCTGGTGTTTGGTCTTGAACTTTGCATGGCAGACATCTTGTAGATGACTCACTTTCCATACACTCAAAACACTGTAACCAATCTATCAGCAGCCATTTTGCTCTATATTATACGTCATTAGACGTATAATATAGAGCTTTGCAGAAAATGAAAATAGCTACATATTTCCTCAGAGACCATGCTGGTGAAGCTGAAGGAGTAATATTCTTTTCTTTTATTGTATGTCAAAAAGTATTAGATTAAAAGGTTTGGTGTGAACAATTAGTGACATCTAATGGAGAGACTGCAGATTGCAACAAATGGAGGACTCTCCCCTTCCCAACTGTGTCAAGGGTGAACTTCGGTGACCTTCACATATTAGGAATGATATTGCTCTTTTCCGTTTTCATCGTAAGATTCCTCTTCAAAATGTGAAATGCTACAGAAACATGTAAGATGGTGGACTTTTGACCTTTGCCTAAAATATATAAAGGCCTATTCTGGGGTTACATAAAAAACAGTTTATATGAATAGTGATTATAAACCTATGCAAACAAATTTAAATCACTTAAATCATAATGGATGGAGGTTTTTCAATCAGGTGTTGCTCCGAGAGATGGAAAAACTGAGACAAAGTGCTGTCAGAATTTCACGATGCTGGTCCTGACTGTCACATCACAGGGTCAGGCCAAAGGAGTAAACACTCAGTTTGCTTCTATTTCAACTTGATCCATCATCTCTCTCTCTCTCTCTCTCTCTCTCTCTCTCTCTCTCTCTCTCTCTCTCTCTCTCTCTCTCTCTCTCTATCTCTCTCTGCACAAATGGATCAGGCCAGCACCAACACTGAGTGGTCCATTTTCCTGGTGAGGTAACTGCTTCCATTAGTGTTCATCAACCTCTCCTGCCCAGGGACCACTTAACTGACATCTGCTTGATTCTGACATCCACATGCAATAAGGTAAAATGTTCCTGCAGAGATAGAAACAGAGTGAGACCCTCCTGGCTCTGTGGCTCCGTGAAATTGTGCCAAGGCTCCATGAGTATTAATTGATGGCTTTTGGGGCCACAGTGAAGTTATTAGTGGCTAAAAGGCTTTTGCTACACTCCTGTGGTGCCACAGGCTAGCATGTGGGTACACTGATTATCTGTTTGTTTGCTGATAATGGTGTCTTTTTAAAAAACAATGCCACATATCCGCCACTCATTGTCAGTTTGATTTCATTATAGTAGAAAGATGCAGCAGACACATATGGTGAATGGTGTACACATTATGTGTGTGTGCACATTTCTCTTAGATTTAGAGGTGTAATATATTAACAAGTCCAAATTCCTCACGGAAGTTTTAATTTATTTTAATCACTAATATTATAGTTTTATTCAGAATATTTTTTTCTGCATACATGATATATGTAATAACAGAGCTCTCATTTAAGCTCTAGTCTTATCTTATCTTGCACTTGAGAGACTGAAGGTTTGAAGTTCTCCGCCACAACCTATACTTCCGCTTTGATGTGTACTTCTGATGTTCAAGTCTTAGGGCTCTAATTTTGTAGACCAGGCCATGCACAGCACCAAGGGGGTGTGTCCAGGTGCATTTTGAAAATTTTGTGCACAGCGCAGGGGGGCGCACCTGGGCACAGCCTGGCACAAGTACTCCCCTGTCCCTCCTCAGTCTCTCCTACAGCACGTAGCAAAGAGAGGGAGAGAAGGCATGAATGGGTTTAACACAGTCTTCACCAATCAAATGAGCTCCTCTTTTCACCTTTAAATGCACCGTGGTGAGGCGCAGTGCAAGTTTCATTTCAACCATGGACGAAGAGGAGACAGCAGCAGCGTCAGACAGAGGAAAACTGATGTTCTGGTCCGGGAGGTCCAAGCTCGCAGTGGCCGAAAATATGGTCAGGTAAACAGACCTCAATAGGCTGATGATGCAGAAGGAGCCAAAAGGAGGTTACCAATATTGTTAAGCAGGTTTGCCCTGACATACTGAGAAGCGTTGTCCAGTATAAAAAATGGTTCAATGATGTAAGAAGAAGGACCAAACAAAAGCACTGGGGGCGGCCCCTGCTCCAGTGTGGCCATGAACTCGGAGGGGGACATTGCACCCTCCACCCTCTCAGCCATAAGCATCGAGGTCTTTGGTGGGAGGTTGGCATTAAGAGTAAGGTAAACATATTTTTCCACTAATAAGGACACTCATGTTTAGTAACCTACATTTAAACCCCGCGTAATGTGTAGTACACAACATGCAACAAAGAATGTGCTGAATTTTATGAGATGAGAAGAGCCGAATATATACTCACTACTCACTGATGCAGATAGTGAGTCTGAAGACTGTTTGTGGTTGGCTGAGAGAATTGTGAAGCATCACAGTTTCAGCTGCGTTTTATAAATTCCATTACACGTGCCAACCGCCTCTGATCTGCCATCAGATGTGATGGGACAGTCAATATAGATATAAATGTATGTGCTATTTCAGACAATTACATTAAATAGTGGTTGTTGTGATTATTGATTGCATTGTGTCTGACATTCTGTAAACCTGCCTGTGAGGTTTTGGTGACTTTTGCGCACTGTGCACCAGTCAGCCAAATTACCACTAGACCAGCTGTGTTGCGCCGAGAGTAGACCAGGTTGGAGCTGGCGAGCTTTCAGCACACGTTCGGCACAGCATTTTGGCATGAAATTTGTCACTGCGCCAAGCTGAGTCTGTTGGTCGGTCTACCAAATTGCCATATTCGCTGTGCACAGTGTTACGTGTGAAGAAATTACCACTGCACGGGCTGCGCCACAAAATTAGAGCCCTTAGACTACATACTACTACATTTACAATTGAATATAACATTTGTAAAATAAAAATCCACATTCAGATGAGCTTTTCAGCCCTATAGCAACAGTAATCAGCATCGATACTAAAACACTTAATGATGTATGGCCTATCATGCCACCATTCAGGTAAACTGAGCATGCAGTTTTGCCACTAACCGGAAGAGAAATTTTATCCAAAATAACCTCTATGCAACATTCAGCATTTTCTTTATTTTGGATTGCTGCCAATTGACAAAGTGTTCTGCCATGCAAAAACCACAGTTCTAGATCAAACACTGAAAAAATTGTTGTGGGTTGTAGTAGTGTTTTGAGGACAGTCCTGTGTGTTTTTAATATCAAGGATGTGGACACTTTGAATCTACACATGTGCACTGCTTGGTGATGAAGTTTAATCTTTCAACAATGTCAGTCACTGTTGACTTTGTAGCAAGAGCTGCTAAGGTTCAATTCAGTTCAATTCAATTCAGTTCAGTTAATTCAATTTTACATTATACATTATCTCAAGGCACTGTACATAGTAAGTCCAAAACCTTTACAATATTACAGAGACGAAAGAAACCCAACAGTTCACACAATAAGCAAGCACTTAGGGGGCAGTGGAGACAAAAAGCTCCCTTTTAACAGTTTTAACAGGAAGAAATCTCTGACAGAACCAGACTCAAAGATGTGCGGTCATCTGCCTCGACCGGTTGGGGTGAGAGGAAAATGGGGGACAGAAAGGGGAAAGAGAAAAAAAAACATGTCAATGTTGACATGGTGTCTGCTCTGTCCAAAAATACAGTACCTCAGATCAGGGAAAACTTATCTGTAATGTTTAAGCTTTAATGCATAAACATTTTTTATTTGATTAACATAAGGGCCACACAGTTGGTGTAGTGGTTAGCACTTTGCAACAAGAATACCTGGGTTCATGACACGGTCGGAAAAAGGGCCTTTCTATATGGAGTTTGCACGTTCTCCCCATGTGTGCATGGGTTTTCTCGAGCTTCCTGCCACAGTCCAAACACATGCCGATTTGGGGAATTGCCCGTAGGTGTGAATGTGAGAGTGGTAGAAGTAGAAGATGATTGAGAGTGAGCGATTTGAGTGATTAACATTTAATTAGTTAATATGCTGAAGATGTCCCATCACTGCATTACTTTTTGTTATACTTGACTTACTATTAGGGTTTCTGTCAATAAATATTCGTCCATACTCCATGGATAGCAACAGAAGGTCACCACACAGATTACAAAATAAATGTCAGCAGAAAGGTTGTCAAAGTTGTATTGATTCTGTGTGATGTTGTAAGTCGGTAGCTCATGTCTTACCACAGGGAATTTTCTGGTTATTCCACCTCCACATGCTGATTCCACCACACCCTGTCAACTGCCTCACTATCCATCCTTCCATCTTCCTACTGGGCTCTCCAGGGCCATCCACTCATCACTGCAGACTCATCCCAGCAGATTCACCCTCTGGACAGAGTTGTGCTTAATCATGCCTACTTCAACCACTATAACAAAAGAAAGAGTTTTTTGTACTCAGCTTGACTTTCCTCAATAAATGGAGATTTTTCAGAAGCTGTAGGGAGGAAGGGAAACAATCTTGAATCTTAAATTTGTTGAACACTGTCCACAAAAGTTACCCTGGCTACTCAGAGGATGTTTGAAAAACTAGGTCTGATTTTAAACCTGCTGACAACCGTGACGTCTTTTGACTTTCTCCTCACCAAAATATTTGCCTAACCTCATGGGCAGAGATGACGCCTCTTAGTGGGGTTCTGGATCGCGATTGAAAAAAAAAAAATTGCTGAACACTTGAACAGTTTAGAGCCAGAGACATGTACAAAGTAAAGGCATCAACTGAAAGGCTTCTCATTCATTTTGGTGAGCCATCGGGCATTGCACGACGAACTGCACTGTGAGTCCCTGTTACTCATGTTTCATAACGCAGTTTGACAAAGGCTCCACTTTCTAAGTGGCAGCATGAGCACCAGCCAATCAAAACACATGCAAATATGCATGTTCTCACCATTGTTGATGTCCTTTGTTGAACAAAGTGCAATCAACAGTGGCATACAAATCCACATTACTCTGCTCTGCTAACCTCCATGGCTACCTTACAAAACAAGCGTCAGATCAGGCCACCGTTACTCATTGACTCATAATTTGGCTGTGAGAGACCCATATTACTGGGCAAATACTCTCAGCACGAGATAAATTTTAAATTATTCCAAAGAATATCTTTGCTCTCAAAACAGCATTTAAATGGACAGTTCACTCTTTTGAAATGTGATTATATGAGGTACTGACACATTGTCAGCATTGATTTTGGTGAACCCAGAACAAGCTGACAGAGATGATGTCAGCTGAATCTGTGCTCTCTCAATGAAAATGTGTCTGCCAGCAGGACACAAGAAAAAACATCAATCCATCCATTGTCTACCACTTTATCCTCCACATAAAAGTCAAGGGGCTGCCAATCCCAGCTGACCATAAGATGAAAGGTGAGGTACACCCTGGACAGGTCCCCAGTCCATTGCAGGACCACATAGAGACAAACAACCATTCACACTCACTCACTCATTGACACCTATGGTCATTTTAGGTCCAATTAACCTCAGCATGTTTTTGGAATGTGGGAACAAACTGGAGACCCACAAACACAGGGAGAACATGCAAACTCCTGCTAACCACTACGCTCAAGAAAAAACGAATTTCAGTGATTTAACCTTGCAAAATGTATGTCTAATAAAGTATATGACATTTGAAGAAAATGGTAATGGTCTTTCCTGAGTGGAAACTGAAGTTTGTTTCACTTTGTAAAATACCTTACTAAAACCCATGAAGGAAAACTGATTTTTACAATTTGTCGCTTAAAATCATTTGTTTTGATTTACATCTGTGACACAAATTTACTTATTGAGACAGCAGTAGACCAGCTGCTACTGTGTCTGTGAAAGGTAAAACTGTAGGTTTTTATATGGACTTGAAGGAGCATGAGTAATTTTAAAACATTTCAGTTTCCACTCTGAAAAAGCTGTCTAACTGTGAGTTAAAGCAGCAAGCATATTGTTGCAAAGTCCTTGACTGAAGCATGCATGTGTTTTTTTAGATGAGCCTTTTGTGTTGCTAAAATCTGTTCTTTAGTAACCCAACAGTCACAAAAAACCTAAGCTATCCCTTTAAGGTGCAAATTGAAAATTGAACTGAGTAAAGAAAGCATTCTCCACATTGTCACACCACTAACCCTCCCAGCACCAGTCGGAGTTTGAACTGTCAACAGAGGCCTAACCCTAACCTGTAGTCATATAAATATATGCGTTGAAGTGTGAATGTATGCGTGTTGTATCAGTCAACTCTGTGTTTGTGTGTGTTGGCGTAGTGAAGTGGTTCTGACCAGTGTGGTGTGGAAAGAGCTGCAGTCAGTGCTGTGGAGTCAATGACCCTGAGCCAGTGGTGAAGCCTGCAGGAGAAAGCCTCCACTGAGCACTGCAGGAGGCTGCTGCCACTGCACACATCCCCCGTCCACTCATCCTGCTCAGCCTCCAGCTCTGCTGCTGATAAAAACAGTCCATCACCTCAGGCGAGGTTTTGTGTCACAGCTCAACAAAGATTCAATATTTATATTAATTAACAGCTATTCATTTATTTTCAGTCAGTCGCCATTGTTCACTTTATATGCAATAAATCTTGCTCTGTTTTCTGACCTCCCTCTCCAAACAGGCATTCTGTTGAACACTGTCTGCTGTTTGTAACTGACTGGCTGTACATACAGTACTTCTACTTCAAAAAACCTGAACTATTCTTTTAATGTGATGTTTTTGTTAACCTCTTTTGGTGTTCTTGGCTTTTCTTGGTAATTAATGTGGTTAGCTTTTGAAGCACCTGGTCAAGGTGAGGAAAAGATGTTTGCCATGCTGACAGTTCTACTATGGAAAATTGTCAGAAAAACTCACACCAGCAGTGGATCAACAACTCCTTTGCGCAATGATATTTTCTAAATGGACTTTGGTGCAGGAAGTGAGTGTTTTACAAAGCAAAACAAAAGGAAAAGACTGTTTTATGGCGAGGTAGAGCAGTGAACATATTCACAATGAGGCTGAAAACCCCACAGTTGCAGCTAAATAACCTTCGGGAGATAGTTTGCCATTGCCATTGTATACATTTTAGTATATTAAAATGGAGGAATGTGCACAAGGATTTTAATAGGAAAACATAAAAGGACTGCTGAAGCACAGCAGTAGAGCGGGGGAGTCATTTGTTACTCTCACCGTTTGAAGTGAGAGAGGGGATCAGACCACGGTTGGTGATGGGAAATGCGACAGCAGGAAGGGAGAACTGGAGATGATGTGTGTCATGCTGGTTGATCCATCCCTCCCCACAGGGGAATGGAGTAGTACAGGGATTAACCCCCCACCCACCCTGCTCCCACTCATCAGCAGCACACTTTCACCATCTCATTGAGCTCCTCTCCTACAGCTGTGGCCACGATGACGCACGGAGCGCTGACAAAGAACCGCTATCATCCAAACCATCAAGAGCAGCGGGAAGTAAAAGCAATATGTGAAACACACTATTTACCACATCGAGGGCAACAGATGCTTAAGTGCGTGTTATGGCTTAGCCAGTAACACCTCACCTCTGAACCCTGATCTCACAGGCAAAAAAAGGTAAAAGCAACCCAGTCTCAATTGCACTTTCCTGCAAACAACAGCTATGTTATTAAAGATAAAGTGTGTAACTTCTGTCACCAAAACACTTTGGTTTTTTTGGTTTAGTGTTGCAACCCACTCTAGCTCCATATTCCAAACATTCTCTTTCAATATTCTTTTTGGTGTCTTGCTACCTCAGTCAGAATGTGTTTTTTTTTTGGCCAGTTTTCAGAGAATATGAATGATAATACAAAAACTTTTTGATCACTCATGCTTTGTGGTTGGGTGGAACCATTTATCATCAAACAATTATGGGTTTTTCTTTCCTGAACAATTTTCCTGGCAGTTGTGGCTGAAATCTTTGTTGGTCTACCAGGCCACGGGTTGGTTTCAACAGAATCCCTCATTTTCCACTTTTTAATGAGAGTTTGAACACTGACGATTAGCATTCTCAATTCCTTGGATATCTTTTTTATATCCTTTTCTGTTTTACAAACAACTACCTCTTCCTGCAGATCTTTTGATAATTCTTTTGCTTTCCCCATGGCTCCGAATCCAGCAATGTCAGTGCAGCAGTGGATGAAACATGCAGGGGTCTGTCAGGAGCCCAGAAACTCACTGACTTTTTATACAAGCAAACAGATCACAGGTGAGGCTGGCTACCTTTAGTAGCCATTTAAACCTGTGTGTTAACTGTTATCAGGCCACCCAACCTTCACCCAACCCCTAACCATGAGTGAAAGAAAAATTTTGTTTTATTATTCATATTCTCTGAAAAGTGGCAAAAAAAAAAATCACACACTTTGTCAGAGTATGTAAACTTATAAGCACAACTTTAACTGCTTAAACTAATGTTTGCTGTCATCTCATTTCATTATTGTAGCCGTTGTGCAGCGGCCTTCCGGCCATCAATCCTGACGTAAAATACTCAGTGTCTCCACAGGCACAGTAACAGAACACTGCTATACCGAGGAACACAGAGAGAGACAGTTGTGTGGACTTATTCAGCATTTTTTACATGTCTACAGATCAACATGATAGTATTTACTATGAATGGATTTGACAGTTTTGGCTAACCATTCCTGGTTATGAGTGTTTCTTGATAGTGCAGTTTCGGCACTAGGGATAATACAATACATTAACAACAACTGTGTGTAATTTTCATTATCCATATAATTGTAAATGGGTGAAGAATATTTGACTTGAAAATGCTTTCAAGCTCACCAACATACAGTCTTAATCATATATTGTGAGAAATCATTTAGGACAGAGGTCTTCAACTATATATATATAGTTGTATATATATATACAGTCTGTACAGCAAGTGACACCCTCTATCCTTAGACCCTCACATCGAGTGAGGAAAAACTCCACAAAAAACCCTTTTAAAGGGACAAAATGGGAGAAACCTCAGGAAGAGCCACAGAGGAGGGATCCCTCTTCCAGAACAGACGTGCAGTCAGTGTCACATGTACAGAGACAAGTTCAGCAGTTCCACGTTACAAACAAAGCATCAAAACTTCACAGAGAGAAAAGACATGAAAGACAGAGACCAGGGTGATTCAAGAATCAGTAACATTAAGAACAATTATCATAGGCCATCACTAACTTTCATGTATGCATGATTATCATGCAATAGACAGACATTGTTGATAATGGCATTGGTATCAGTTAACAAGCTACTGTATGTTCATACATGGCACCCAGTTTAGTATAAAAAACAATTTATATTATACAGTCGGGAGTCTATCTCTCCATCAGTTTGGGGCCCTTGTACTGAAAAATGTCAGTGACCCCGATTTAAAATGTTAAATTAAGAAAGTAATTTAAAACAATCATAAAATAACAGCCTTCCCAAAATCATGACATTGACACAATCTGCAACAAGCCTTTTAAGATGTTTATTCTCAAACTGGGCCACCACCAACCCCCTCTGGTGTCTGTCTATGTCACATTGAAACATTTAATCTGTATCAAAGGTGTAATCTGTACACATTTAGGTTATAATTTCCTGTTATATTTTGATATCACATTGTGAGTGAGTAGTTTCTGACTTTGTGCAGTTTTTGGCAATTGTCTAGTTCCTGACACTATTTGTTTAATCACTTTGCTTCTGTTTCGGTTTGTGTGTTCAGCCCCTCACTGTTACCATGTGCTGCTGTTTTGTTTCTGTGTGCTTCTGCTTTTCATTCCAATGCCTTTGAGTTTTTGTGAACACCTGTGCGCCTGTCTGCAAAACTGAGCATCTGTAAGCCTTTTTATTCTCATTAAATCATCTTCACTGCACCCACAGAACAAGCTGTAAGAAAGCTTGATGTTTAGAACAGACAGTAATACCCAAAGCTCATATCGTCTCTCATAAATTGTGACAACCTGACAAAAGAGAGCAAGTTCAGAGACAAAAGGAGAAGTGAGGAGGTGGAAAAATGATTATGAAACGGTTGAAATGCAAGATACAAGATATTTATTACATCATATGTTTTTGATTCAGTTTAATGTAGGAAACCACAAATTATAATGTTAACGGCTTCAATTCATAAACTTTATATTTCCTCATCTGACATTGGGATTTTAAACAAATATGACATTTACTGAAGCAAATCTTCAATGATGGATCCACGGTTGTGTAGAAAAGGTTAAAAACCTTTTCTAATAATGATTTCAAATGATTACGCTTCTAAAGTTCAGCTTTAATGAAAAGTATTCAGCCACTTTAATGAAATATGAAATGTTCACAAAAATATCTCAGATATTTCACTCTTGACAAGGCATGTATGTACACACACACAAATGTGATATAGCACTGAATGTGTAGTCACTGGTGCCATAGGACATTTCTATCAAACAAATTCCCATCCATTTGAAACCGTATTGTTCTTCCTTGTTCATGGGAGGAAATTTTCTTTTTTCCTCAAACAGCTGTGGGACTTTGCATCGACTTCCCTTTTTCCTCCCTCTTAGCAGATCAATCAACCTGCCCTTCCTCTGTAGAACAAAGAAGCCCAACTGAAATAAAGATAAAGCAAACAGTACAAATGTGCCACCTCCAGAGCATGGCATCACATATATTGGTAAATCTATGATAAATTCACTAAAGGAATTCCTCCCGTTTGAAAGTACCGACTGCTGCCAGTATGTTGGGCTGAGCAGACAAAGAGAATAAATCATCATTGAGTCATATGGGAGTCAAGCTCTGAAAATTCACATTTCACTCCTGGTAACAAATGCTAGTCAGTTGGAAGCTGTTTCCGGAAAGTCTACAAGATGCAACTGTTCCTTGGGAACTCTGAATGGTAAACATGCATATCTTCCATAATGCACAACCCAAATCAACCAGCAGCACAAAGGTGGGGGAATATTCAGGCAGTCTACTTCAGCTCTTTGGAAAATCTACTACATAAAGAGCTGTAGTGGCACCCAAGATTCAAGGTCTATCGTTGCCTTTTTATAATGTCCCAAACATTAAAGATGAGTAGTGTGCACAGATCACAACATAAACGAATACCATGTGTAATGGGGATGAAATCAGAAGTACCTGTGCGTCAAGGACGCATTGCCAAGTACGTGGTCTGGCCCTTGCCACTGGTGTTTGCATGTGAAATGAACTTGTCTTACCCAATTGAATTATGATCATTTTGGCATGTAACTTTGGATTACGCAAAAATCAAAAATGTAAATACATTTGATTAACCCTCTTCTGGATCCAACCAGGAGCACAGAGCGTGAGGAGGAAGAGGAAGGAGGAGACTAGTTCAATAAATCAATAAAATTGATTTATTTGATTGATTGTTTGATTGATTCATTTTGTTTCATGAGCGAGTTTATGTATGTTTAATGTGACTGAGTAAATTGTGGCCAACAAAAAAAAGTATAAACGGAAACATTTAAGGACAGCTGTGCAGCCAGGTGGTCTCTCCTCTCCCATACGCTCTGCTGCTCTTCCTGCATGTTGCATGCTATGTTGTGTAGCACGCAACATGCCACAAAGAATGCACTGAATTTTATGAGATGAGAAAATATATACTCACTATCTGATGCGGAGGCTGTTTGTGGTTGGCTGAGAGAATTGTGAAGTCGTTAGTTTGCATCACAGTTTCAGCTGCGTTAATGAAATTTCATTACACACGCCAACTGCCTTTGATCTGACATCAGATGTGATGGGACAGTCAATATAGACATAAATGCATGTGCTGTGGTTGTTGTAATTATTAATTGCATTGAAATGTGCCTGACATTCTGTAAACCTGCCAAATTACCACTAGACCGGCTGCGCTTCGCCTTGCACCGAGAGTAGACCAGGTTGGAGCTGGCGAGCTTTCAGCGCACCTTCAGCGCAGCCTTTTGACATGAAATTGTCACCGCGCCAAGCCGAATCTGTCGACACCTCCCCCTGCTGCGCCGCCACTCGGCGCGCCTCGGTCTACCAAATTGCCAAATTCACTGCACACGGTGTTGCGGCGGTCTGTCTCCAACCAGAGCAGGCTTCACACACACACACACGAAGCTGCTGTTGCTGTTTTTTCCGGCTGTAGCAGCTCAGAGTGAGGTCAGTGAAAACTACTTTCTCACTGAAGCCCCATTGTAACCTCCCTTTACATGTCTTGTAATCATTTAATATTTTTTTTGTTTATTAAAAAAGAACAGGGTTCTGAGAATCAAACACAATCAAGTGATCCGCTGACGTATTAAATGCTTGGACGGTACATCATCAACAACATTCATTCTGATTGTGACATTAAAAAAACAAGAATGGACAGAGGAAAGTTCATTTGTAGTTCTAAACATGTTAAGGGTGTTTTTTTACTTAATTTGTGTCCCTTCAACAACCTCCTACAGCGTCCATTACAATTAAATACACATTATTTATTATGCAAATTAGGTGATGACATCATTTACTTTTAGCAACTTTTAGGACAGTTAGTAGCTACTTTCCTTACTGAGGAGCTAGCAACACTGGTTGTGAAGTCAAGCAGGAAACAGAGGAAGTATGGTTTTCCTCCCACTTTGGTTCCTCTTAAACTGAAACCAAAAATTACCAAGGTTCTGAGACTCCAGAACGGAGCCAGAGCCAGAACCAGAACTGTGTCTGTCTAAAAACACTGTCAGAGAGAACTAGACTACATTTACAACCTTGGCCCATGACGAGAGACTTTGACCAATCATAGGCAGGAACTCTGATAAACTGTTCTACTGTAAAAATGGATCTGTTGTTTTCTGTATCAAACTTAAATATGTACATTACTTCTGCAGTTGTTTGGAGAGTCAAAGCAAAGAGTTTTGTCATGAGATTGATAATGAGGTGAAACTTAAAGTAAATGATAAAAGAGCATTTTCTTTTCCAGGTGGTAGTTGACTCGAGCCTGACAACAACCAGTCAGCAAGTGAATGGACTTCATCGTCATTGTCAAAAAAAATCATGTGTTTCTTAGAATGTTCGTAATGAGCTAGAACAGGAGCAGAACTGGTGTGGACAACAGGCATATCCAAAGCAGAATTTATGCATTTTAAAAAGAAAATGACAAAGTGTAGCCTGTGTGACCCCAGTTGGATCTACCAGTTAGTTCTTCTTGCTCTGCAGACACATCTGTCAAGGATGTCACTTTGTCCAACAACAGTATCTCTGTAAAAAGGAAACCAATCACAAACAGGTTTTTGCCTTTGGCGTGCCGGAGGCGGGGTTTAACATGATGACAACAGAGAAGCAACATTTAGCAGCTTTTGTATGCAACCAACATGGCAGCCACCAAAGAGCAGCTGCCTTTCAATTTGGCTGTTGCTTCGATATTAACCGACTTGCTCCACTGAGCTCCCCCGGGCAAAAGTCGTTAGATGCCATTACTAGATAGGTGTCACTCATAGAAAAATGCTACATGCAAGATAATGACTCGTTTCCAGTCACTCTGCATACGTCATCCAGATTATTGTTCTGATTGGTTGTAGCTCTATCTACAGAGGCATCTGATCTGCATCTATTGGTCACTCCTCTTGGAAGCGGGAGGTGACTACACCCTTCCCAGACTTATACTTAATCTCTAGTGAGAGTGATATTAGCCAGGCTAGACAAAGTGTGAATGGAGCCAAAAAGAGAGTGGGACAATAAATGCAATGCAACGCCAGTGTCAGGGTGGGTGAAGCATGTGCTTCGGGTCATCTGCACAGAAGCTCACATTGTTGGAGAGGCATAGAATAGACAGCCTCCATCCCAGACCTGGGTATGAGACTCAACAACTGATTAGATTTTCTTTTTATCTTGCCTATCCCAGCTTTTTGCTTTGTTTCTTAAAAATAGAATCTCTGACAGTTTTTAAGTATTGCTATGAAGAAGTGTTCTGTAATGTCAGATTGAGCCATGGTAACAACTAAACTGCAAGACAGCTTGGATGAAAACAGATCAGTTTGTTTTTTTTTGTTTGCTTGTTTGTTTCTTAAGTAATTACCAATTCCTTGGTTTATGAGCAAAATATATTCTCGTCACTCAGAGAAGTTTTTCCTGGCTGCATCTTGAACCTTGACTAATTAAAGCGACTGTAACTGTCAGTTTGAAATAAATCTGCTTTTCTTATTTTACATCAAGCTGGTTCCTCGTCACCACTTGCTGCTTCTCTCGCCGACTCAACTGCAGCCTGTGACTGTCACGGCTCAGCTGTCACTCACAATGATTGTATCTCAGTCAGATACAACAACTGAATACTCAGATTCATCCGACTATGAAATAACAATAACACAATTAACGGTTGCTGTTCTCGTGGTGGAAATGCACTGCGGATCAAAAGTCAGTGTCGACCGCCATTCACTTCCAAATGAAATAAAAGGTAATTTTAGACTGTTGTGCAGGTTTATCACAGGATGCTGCTAAATCAAATTTAAAAAGGAGGAAATAATTATTACCCTGATACAATTAAAATAGTATCATTATTCATCATTATTAAGTATCATTGTCTGAGGCTGGATAATAAGACTTTGGAGAAATGTACAGTGTGTATGTTAGGGAATAGTTCAAATCTGCATTGGGAGAGACAGAGAAAGCTCTATTCAATAAAATGTTATGCAATATATACAAAACAAGCAAATCAATAAAATGTTTGTGTCAGTTTAACACACAGTTAAAGCCAATTCCGAAATGTGATTTAAATAGTACAGATATTAAGTGTTTCTAGGCTGGGGACCAGCCTGGACACACTTCAAAGCTTGGTTTGTGAAGGACCAAACTGATTTAAAGCTGCTAACAATGAAAACCTTAATTTAAAATGTTCTAAATTGTGACAACTGTATGGAGTGTTTGCTCAGTGACATAGGTCTTTTGATCTTAAGCGTCTGAATGGACAGGATGTTAGCAGCTTTACAAAATTGCATGTCCCAGACAGAGTCTTACTTGTAAAAACTGCATTCATACTTTTTTTGTGTCCGGCAGAAACACTTACTTTATCATTTCTGTTGTTTAAAAAAAAAAAAAAAAAAAAAGCTGCCTGTGGTCAGAGTGAATGTATGCACCCATATTACCCTATTTTTTTGTTCCTCAAGGCACCATCCTTGGCCCACTTATTTTCATGATACAGTGCAGGTTTACTCTCAACCATATTATTCAGAACTATGGTTTCCCCCATTCCTACGCAGGTGATGGAGATGACACACAGCTATATGTCTTTCTGTGTGTATATACTTTTTTTTCATAACACATCACAATCCATGAGGGATTTATGCTAATTCCAAGAGCCATTGCTAATCTTTGTTTTCAAGCCAATAATGTAGAATCAGCAGCTGAGAGAATGCTCTCTGTAGAAGGTTTTTTTATTTTAAAAGCCACTGCAAATTATAAGCCAACAGTAGTATTTTAGTTTAAAAGAGCGCAGCACACACTGGTAAGACTTGTCTGTTCAACTTGCTCTGACAAACATTCATGTTTACTTCATCTCGTACCTCTCCTCCACAAAAGTGTGACTCACTGCGAGTCATCAGTTACTGTATTTAGCTGTCAGCTAAACCAGTCACATGAACTTTTTTTGGGAAAAAAAAAAAATAAAGTTTCAAAAGTTAGGTAGCAAAGGAAAGTGCTGAACTTATTTTATTTTCAATCTACCCCTTTGCTCTCTTTCCTCAAATGTCTCCTTCTGTTCTCTCTACATTAACTGTATTACCATTATGCTTTGGCAGTCTCAGTATCCACCTCCACTCTGTCTGGGAGCTGCCTTATTATCCTATGTGCTATCATCATCAGAGCCCTGCTCCCCATTCAGCACAATTCATCCGAGCCTCCAGCTGCTCCCTCCCCAGCCACATAATATTCAGTCTGCCTGGCCTTCATCCAGCCACCAAATGCAAATATTATGGATATTGTGCTCTTATTAGGGGAAATGACGTCTACAGTTTGCTCAACACAAGGAGGTGGCATGCCAAGGTTGCATTCATTCGGGAACCTATCGCCCATTTGCAGAGAGAGAACATAGTGTCCCTCAGATGCATTAGAAGTGATAGTTTCACTGCAGCTCAGCCACAAGCTGCTTATACACCAATCTGATCAACAGGTGGATACTAAGTGCTGAACACGGTTTGCTTCTCTGGTAAACTTCAAAACTAATATTTGTGAATGAGTAGTGACATGTGATTCCACACACGCCACATTTCATTATCTGGAAATTTGACCATAGGGAGCTGACAGGAGGACATTTAAAAATGTCCAAAGCAACTTTGTGTTCAAAAATGTTCAATAACTCAAAAAGGTTATTCACTGTCTCGATCACTTAAAAAAAAAAAAAAAAAAAAATTTTGCTATTAACAACGAAAATCATGTTTTATAATAGTCAGTGTCTCTCACACGAGTGAGGTCCAGGCTTAAGCATTTTATTAAAAATGCAAGTACTTTTCAAACCTTGAAAACGTGACATAAAAATTCAAGCATTTTCAGGGTATTTCAAGCACCCTGTCAGTGAGAGTGAGCGTTTGTGTCATGGGCTGTTCCCAATACAGGTTTCGCACACAGCAGTGAATACGTGCCAGTACCTTATAAAACCACACTTTTTTGAACAATAAAGTAGAAAAGGAAGACGAGAACAGAGATGAGGATGGGGAAATAAGTTGCTATTCATGTCGAAAAGTCACAAAGGACCTGAGAGAATGACTTTCTTTCAGCAGAAGCTGTGTCATGAGTTGATTCATCTGCAAGGTCATGTTGCACCCTGCTTTGTCTTGGAAGTGGTCCTTTTTACTGATGCAATCATTATACTGCTGTAATAATGTAGCTGTAGGCTTTCAGTTGTCAGATATTTGGAAACAAATGATACAAAATATACAATTTGATATGTAGGAAAAATACTGTATATACTATTATTATTTATTATTATTATTATTATGATGATGATGATGATGATCAAATATATTAAAATATAATATCTATTATAGAATATAATAGAAAAAGCCACAAAAGAGATGGAGGAGGAGAGATGACGGGAAAGAAAACAGTGAAAGATTCACAGCTAAGCAGTAAGCGATAATTGCAGTATGTGGGGGATTGCTGCATTTATGTTGTGTGTCGATGTGTGGTCAAGTGAAGTTGCTCTTGGAAGTCCAGGTTGTCCCTGAGGGTAATACAGTATATAACTGTCTTTTAACAAGCTCAGTCACGGTGTCCTGTGTACATTTCAGTTGCAGAAAAACACAAGCTAAATTTCAGTGCTGAATTGTCTTAAGAAAAAAATATCTGATCTTTGTGGAACTCCTCATACTCTAGGATTTCCAAAAATATGTGTGGTGATTTCCCAGCATGGATGCGGTCATATTTAACTATGCAGTATGACATGACAACATGACATATTCACTGTCATTGGATTTAGTGTAAGGGATGTGCATTGTCTCAAGTAACACTTCCATAACCCTGTGATGGCCAGATTGTTATTTTTAGAGCACAGACGGATTATAATGAGCATGTAAATGTTTGGTTTCCTTCCAGCGAGCCAGACTCTCCACCCCCCCCCCACCCCCCACATACACATTTCTCTGCTTAAATCATCCCAATTAGCCAACAAACCCAGACGGTGTCTCTGGGGAACATGCTCCCTGCAGGAGGGCCACATTAAATGAATCAGACTGTGCAGCTACAATTGTGTTCCTTTAAAAAAAAAAACTTTTTTCCCCTCTTTTCAAAGTCTCAGATTCCAGACTGCATGGATTTCCAGCAGATACATACAGTATATGGTGGTTGCGTTCCATCGCTCTATGTATGGACTATGTGATTTCTAATCTTTGTGGAACATGTGGGACATTTTCACATCCCACTGATGTGGTCTGCTCTGAAGTTTAACCCGCTGTATAATGAGGATCTCCTCACGGAGCTTACACTCGCACACTATTAAAGCCACAGCATACAGCCTTAAAATCCTTTTGTCTGCCTCCATGCACTATTTAAACATCTTGCTTTAAGTGTACGACTTCACATAACGGGAGCTTTTGCTCCACTTGACGGTGAGCGGAGGTCGTCATGAGGGGACTCAACATTTGCAGGGTCACACATCAAATTTCCTCACAAAGAAATCCTTTCACTTCTTATTTGTAAGAACATTTACTGAAGGACTTTCATCACTTTCAGGCTGTGTTCTGTGTAGTTTCAACATTCCGTCAACAGGTACATAGTGTATATGACTTTTTTGAATTGTCTTTCCAAATGATGTTGCCTTGGCAAATATAATTATAATCAGCTGCTGGCACGAGTGTCAAAAGATAAGCAACACATCAAATAACACGCACCTGCTCCCACAATTTAACCGATTCAGTGAGTACGTCAGTCCATCTTCAAACCTAACAAAACAATTAAATCAAGGTCAAACACAGGGGGAAGGACTTCTCTCTCTTGCCGAGATTTGCCCAACATTTTTACTTTATTTTCGTACAGAATTTGCTCAGCTCAATTTGCAGACAAAGCCAAAAAACTGTTTTTTTTTATACACTTCTTTCTTTGTATTTATTTTATTATAAGTGAGAGGCAGCCTTTCATATAGCTGTTATAGTTTAAAAAACCTTTCCATTTTATGTTTGTACCGCTGTACAATGGACTATATGCAGTGTTACGTACAACCTACACTAAAATATTAACCTGCTTGATTATTTACTTTTTTTTTTTTACTCATTTCTTGTCTCTCTGATGACATTACTCCTCTCTCTCCTACAGCGTCCATGACAATTACATATACATGGCCAATCATACAAATTAGGTGATGATGGAATTTAATGACATCTAGTGACTTTTAGGACAGTCATTAATGAGGAACTGGCGACACTGAGCTCTGGTCTCTGACGTCACACAACCAAGGTAACACCTTAGACTTGTACTAGACAACAGATAAATCAGGCAAAAATGTCTCCTTACTGGTTATTTACATCATAAACGTGAAAATGGTGCATAGATGTTGTGCGAAATCAGTCTGAGACAGGCTATCGGGAGAGCATTTTACCAGATCACAACAGCTCCAGAGAGACAGTGGATGTGAATCACTGCTATTAAACGTGCTAACAATGAACTGAAGATGGAGTGATGGGAATAAACGCGAGCAACAGATTTTGTGATTAAATCCTGTAAACCATGTACTCAGACTGGATTTACCAAGAGCTAGTCTGCACGGCAACATTAACACAGCAACACAGCTATTTAAATAGACTTTACATAGAGATGTCACAAAGTCAGAACTTGTAAACCTGTAGACTCTCTGGAGTAAGTTGAAGGGAAGTTAATCAGGAAGTTGAAAACGTCAGAATACTGCAGGTCTGGAATAATGTCCTCTTCAGCTGTTTCCAAACTCCAAACTAAAAAAGCATGTTTTAAGGATCAGATGATATATTCATTCATTGTGTCAAGTTTTGCTGTATATTGTATATATTGTATATTGGTTGATCTCCATGGATTTAAAGTGTGCAGTGAACTCTGACACGTTAGACCCAGAAATGGTCTCATTTAATTTTCTGCATATTAGGCTGCCATGATGGCAGTTCATTGAAATATAGAAATGTGACATCCACAAGTCTATCGTCCAGTGGACTGATGTGCTGTGTGCATCTCGGGGTATTGTCTACTTTCAGTTCAGTGCAATACAATGTTTTTACAATATTACAGAGAGAAAGAGAAGAGAAACCCAACAGGAGAGAAACAACTCCCTTTTAACAAGAAGAAATCTCTGACAGAACCAGACTCAAAGATGTGCGGTCATCTGCCTCGACCGGTTGGGGTGAGAGGAAAATGGGGGACAGAGGAGAGGTGGGGGACAGAAAGGGGGGAGAGAAAGAAAAAGAGGGAGGTGAGGGAGAGACAGAAGAGAGAGACCAGGAGCAAATATACAACAATCGGTTATGTCATGTTTATAGAACTACGGTGTCATTTATACAAGCAGCAGTATTATTGTTAATGATAATAATAGCATTGAAACTGGATCTGGATCCTCCAGCCTGCAAGATGAGAGAGAGAGAGGGACAGTGGAAAGGCATGTTTTGATTATACAGTAAATGTATCTATTAGAGTACAAAAGAAAATGATGTTAGGTCACCCATTATATTTATTTTCATTTAAAGAGACTGTACTTTACTTACAAACGAGCTCAGTGAACGTGAACAAAACACTTCACTTGTTCCTGTGGATTGAAGAAGCTGAATCACAGGGAGTCTGGTTTCCTTCCTCTTCTTTTGCCTCTGCTTTTCTTTTTCTTTATCTCAGTGTTCAGGCTTTGACATGAACATCCTTCTGTAAAAGAAGCATCTGTTTTCTGTCTTGGACCAACAGTCTTGTTTCAGCTGGGAATCTAATTATTTTTCCATATTTCTTTTTTAAAGAAATAAGTTGATCTATTCTTCCATGATATACAAACTATTCTGACTATTACAACCAACCAAACAAAACATATAATATTATATTATGACTTTTCTGTTTTACTCTCATGCTTATTACAGCATGTGTCAATTCTTCATGTGTCCTGGGCAACAGGAAATTAAAAATCAAGCCACACCATGTGAAGTAAAATGACAAACTCTCCCTTTGATCAACCTCTTTCCCTAATATTCCCTTTGCAGCTTCATTAGCACAAACTATTCTTCATTTAATTTTTTTTCACTAAAGCCCCTGGGAGAACACAAGACCCCTGTGTGTGCTAATATAGAGGCACCCGAGCATGTGCCTGAAATAAACGTATTAACCAACGCCAATTAGACCAACATTTGTTTTAGATTCTGTCGCTGTGGAAACCTTGTGAATGCATCACCACAAAAGCGCGAGAACAGAAGACCACTGGTGTGAGTGGTGGACAGACGTGAGATATGACACAAATATTTATTGACTCTTCATCACAGAGGAAAAGCAGCCATAAACAACACTGACTTACCCTCTACTAAAAATAGTAAAGGTTTAAGCAGCCATTTTATTATCTTTTCTTTTAACGTTTTGTTCAAAGCTTGAGGTTTTTTTATATATTTCAAATTATATATTTCAAATTGCATTGACCGTTTTAAATGTTTTTTGTAAATTAATAGAACAAGACATTTATTCCGAATTAAAAATATAATCTTTCCCACAAAAAAGGGTTGTGTTTTTTTCATTACAATAATTTTTGGTTTGTTTTTGTAAATTAAGACAGTTTTGCATTAAAGAAAATGTTTTGCTCTGTTTCCCTGAATTTTTCTGAAAGTTCTTTTTCACATAACATGTGCTTTCAAAATAAAATTTCATCATAAAATCATTTCTCTTTAATAAACTTTTTTTTTTTTTCCTTCATTTAAATTAAATTTCTATTTAATTCCAATTCTTGAGAGTCCAGTTCATCAAAAGCAGGTCTTGCTTGTTTTACCTAATTAAGGGTTTATGAATGTTTATTCACAGATTCCACCTTCCTTAATTAACAACTTTTAGAAAACCAAATTATTTCAATTCAGACAAATGCCGCCAAATATATATATATATATATATATATATATTTTTTTTTTTTTGTTTTAAAGAAATATTCCTGAATTTGTGGTAACCTAATATATACCTAACTTTAAATGAATGGCCTCTCTCCAAAAGTCTATGAGAACATGGGTATAAAATAAACCCTGTTAGGGAGAATGTAAAGAAAAAGCATACATCTTTAATGAGGACAGCAGCGGCAGAGATTCACACTCGTGCAGTGGTCAGATGTACGTGGGTAACTGGTGTTTGGAGCCTGTTAATGCTGTGAAATCATGTCTTTGTTTGTCCCCGTGTTCTGAGGATAATAAGATATCAGCGTGGCGCTCACAGCCCTGTGCATGTAATGCTCAACAGACAGATAATAAAGCAACACTATGGATCCAATTAGAGCAGCGGGGTGGTTAGATGGAGAGAAATATTAAATGTGATAATATCTGCAGCGTCTGCCTGTGTGTCTGCTGCTTTTCTTTTTCCTGTTGGCCTTGGTAACACCTCTCCACAGCAAAGTACATATCCTGGCTCTAAGACACAGGAAATTAAACTTGTTTTCATTCTCCTGATAGTTCCTGCCAGGAGATTAGATCACCATGGTGAAGTCACCTCACTCACTGATGTAAACCCCTCGGGTGTCAGACTGTCCCTCAGAGGCCAACGTAAGGGCCTCTCTGCCACATGTCTTTCCTGCCAATAATCATCCCATTAAAATGAATGATTCTGCCCAGACCTTGTACTGTACATAATCATCAATTAGCCACTGGCGTCGAGATGGCACCTCTGCTAACCTCTGAGAGTCTGCTGGAGCCTCATTATGGCGAGTGTGACTCACACATGATCACAGCCGGCCTCTGGGCAATAATGGGAATTAAAACATCAGGAGTTTTCATAGAGAGCCATGAAATGAAATATGCGCAGCATCTTCCAGTTGCTCCATCATCTCATCTTTGTGAGATTTGGTTTGTTTTTGTGATCGCGAACTGAGCGCTACTAGTGCAAATTGTTCACAGAGAGGATGTTACGGCAGATGCAGCACGAAAACTGAGGAGGGTTAAGGAGAGTGATTGAATAAGAGGTTGGACAAGGCCTTTGCTTTCACTCCTCCAGCCTTCGGGCACATAGCTGAGGCCAACCTGGTCTGGTGCTGTTACTCTTGTCACTGTAAAAGTAAACATTTTGCTTGTATATGTGTGTTTGAGCTCGCTGTGCGTCAGGCTGTGTTATCGAAGTCACCTCGTCCTCTCGTCCATGTGGTTCAAAAATCAGTGTGCGTACAATGAGGAATAGGTAATATAAGCCAGGTTGAAAATGCAAGCTACACAATCAACTGCACTGTTGCCCCTTTGCAGGTTTTTCCAGGGTTTAGTTTTCTGTTCCAATATATATATTGACAAATAAAAACAATGTACTTTTATTTGTGTAAAATGTTGAAATATAGTCCACTGTACCTGGTCTGAAGGTCCATTAGAAGTCCTGCTTCAGAGTTCTCGGGTATTGTTGAGCAAATACTACGTGTTACTTTAAAGCACATTAACACATTCTTTTGAGTTTACTGTCCAGCTTGGTTAAACTCTTTGCGGTGTTGGAAGTTATTGCCAGTGCTGGAAGAGCAAAACCTCCAAAAAGGACATCTATGCATAGTATAGTTGGAGTAGAACAGCCAATGGGAGCGCCTCTGAGAAATGCCATATGATTGGTCAAAGGCTGTTGTGATGGGACAGATTTAGCTGAAGCCAAAGTGAAGGTGCAGAAGTGTTATTTTCTCAAATGACTACATTTTCATTATGGTCAAAGGTTATTACCTGTATAAACAAGATGATGTTTTCAGGGGGTTCTGTTTGTGAGAAACCGAACCTCAAGAAGAAGAAAGCTAATGGCAACACTTTGGGAGAAAGGTGGAGGCTTATAAAATGATGATGTAATTCTTTATTAGTCCCACAGTGAGGAAATTTACAAGGGAGGGATCTGACATTCTCTAGAACTATAGACAGGTGAACAGGACTGTAGTGTTTCCTCCTCACATGACATTGGGCTCATGCACTCTTCCCCTCCATCATCTCCTCCTCAGCTTGTGGGGGACATGGGGTTGCTCTTCAGGCAGCACGGCTATGCAGTGGAACGCTAACAGCTGATCCCTACTGTAAACAATAGGTCCATGGCTCCACACAAGATCCTCAGATCCTTAAAAAAAAAAAAAAAACAGATGCTAAAGAGCAAAGTTGGGAAAGAGAAAAGCTTAAAAGTAGTGAGAGCTGCTGCAACAGGCTACCACTCTGGAGCCGCCATCTTAATGAGATATTAATAAGTATCTTTTCCCTGTCTGTGCACATTAACATCTCAAGAACAGCATAAAAAATATTTTCAAATTTGGCACTAAAGATTCACTGGGACTCAAGAATAGATTAATTAGATCAGGGGTCTTAATTCCCTGGGCACGAAACAGGTACTTGACTGTGAACCAGGCTTCAAAGATCTGCTGTTTTGTCATTTTTTTCCCTTCTGTTTTCAAAGTTTCTATTAAGTATCACAATGGGATTTATTAGAGGTTTGCATTTCTCCCTTAGAGAATGATTCAAGACATATGTAGAAACATGGACTATTAAACAATACAGGCAAGACCCTCTTTTTAATCATGAAACGATTCCATTAAATACAATTATTTATTTAATGTAGACATTCATTTTAAATTATAGCTCAAAACAAGACCCTGCATCAGTGCTTAATATTAATATTTTGTTAAAAAGCAAATCATTATGAATAAAGCATCCCAGCATAAGCAAAGAACAGCAGAACACATCTTTTTAACCATTTCATAATGACAGAGGACTGGACTTTGGCTCACAGCACATTTAAATCCTTTATACCACTGGACCCACATATGTTGTGTTTCGATTTGTGTGTATCTCTAATGTTTTTGACAGACACTAGGGTCTGACCTTGGAGTGGGTGTGGGGGTGGCCACGGAGGGCTCCATCGTGGGCGTTCTGTGCGGCTTTGCTCCCACTGGTGGTGCTGGGTGTGAGGGTCTTGTGTCCCTGGCCATTGTCTCCTGCCGCCTCCTGCCCATTGGGGCTGACCCTGGGTGGGGAGGCTTGGCTTGTGGCTTAGAGGGTGGAGAATTGGGATCTTAAAGCGATACTTCAGGTTTTGGTGGTTTGATATGATGCTGACACATTGTGAGTAACTGCGTGTGAATGGCAAAAACTAGTGTAAAGCAGCTTTACGTGGTCACCAAGACTACACTACGGACCATTTAAACCCTCTTCTCTCCCTTTTAGCTCAGGACACATACATTTAGGGCTGCTGTTTACTGTTGCTGTGTTTGATAAGTTTGCATCATTAAGGTAAATCCAACAAAGGATTTCAAACTCTAATGTTGCAATGGCTGTCTAATGTTGACATTACAAGCATTAAAGATAATGATATTGTAGAATTAGGCTGAAATTGATTATTTTTGAAAACATAGCTTTTTATGTGAATTTGGCCTTTCATACACAATCTGTGGGCTACGTCTCTTGGAAAATCCCTGCCAAGGTGAAGATTTTTAGAGTCTCTTGGATATGTTGGATATGTGTAGAACGGGAAAACAAAGTTTGGCTCATAACAGGTAGTGAGGTTTTTTCTTTCTTCTGATTGATCAACAAGGCTTTACAGTTATGGCTATATCGCCATCTGTTGTCCTGGCATATTTTTGACACTTAACAGTTGGTTTTTGAGTTTTCATTTCCCCATGTTTTGAGGAATTTAGAGTGTGTGGATGGGATTGCTTTAAAATCTGGAAGAGGAAAACCTCAAGGCCTTAAGCAAGTGTAACTTTTTCTTGGATTAGCATTTTTGTTAAGTGGCTGAAATCTGTTTTTCCTTTATTCAGTGAGGCCAAAGGCCATATTCTTTATATGATGAATAGAAAACAACAATATTTTGTAAGTCAGACAAACACAGGACTGCATATGCATGTAGTAAACTAGGGAGATTTTAAATATTCACTGGTATTATTTGTCACATATTCTACACTCAGTGCAGTGAAAGTAATGCAGGGCTGATGGGAGAATCTAACGAAATGCATTCAAAGACCCTGGTAAATTTCATCACTTCTGTTGGAGGTTTTACCTTATAGAGGAGCAGCTATGAGATGCATTCAAGAAACCTCTCAAATGTCATCACATTTGCAAACACACATGAACTCCACTACCTTAATGTTGGCTGCTGCTGCCACCAGAATCCAGAAATACTGGAAGAAGCCAGTACACAGGAGAATAAGACAACTGCAACAAAAACAGCTCGATCAGCTTAATTAACTGAATATTCTATGTTCATTGATGGTAGGAGGACTCTGAATGGTGCTCTACAGTAAAAGTGGAAACAATGGGCCACTATGGAAACCATAGACAAGTTCACTTGGGACCCAAATTGTCAGCCCAAATATAAACCTTGTGGGGCCCACCTAATCATGCTGGCTGGGTACAAACAAACTGAAGGGGGCTTTATCGCCACCTAGTGTAGTGGAGATTGAAGAACTTCATTCAATAAATCAATTCCCAGTTAAACGGTATAGATGAGTTGCAGCTTGACTGTTTTCTGCCCTCTTGAACATTACATTTCATTTATGATAATAACAACCTATATGTTATATGAGTCTGAAACACCACCGGTGCTCATTTCTCTTTTGTCTGAAATTCTCCTAAACCTCTTCTTCAATGAATTATACGGCACATGCACCTGAGCTCACTCACTGACTGCGTCCTACGAGGTTTTACTGTTTGATTCTTTCACAGCTTTGGTCAAATCAGTTTGTTGTGAATGCAGGGGAGACAAGCTGTGGTCTGTGTGTGTGTGTGTGAGAGAGAGAGTGCGTGTATGTGTGTGTGTAAAAAAAGGAAATGTCATCACATTTAGCCAGTGTTCATATGTCGGGGGATGTTTTTTGTTTCTGTACTGAGCAGTAATAATGTGTCAGTCTTGACAGGTCAAACAGAATCGATGCTGCTCTCATTTGTGAACTCCGGCTTCTCTAAGTGCTGAAGAATGTCGTATTAAACAGACTCTCTGGTACATTAATGCTCAGTAAATGTGAATGATGTACTCTACAGCATTATGACCTCATCTATTTTTTTTTTTTTTTTTTTTTTTTACTCCAGCTCTGCTTTAGCTCCAGGCAGAGAGTTTGTTGTTCAGCTCAGCCACAGGCTCCACATCTTCCATCTGTTCCCTGTCCTCGGCACGGGGGGGATGTTTCAGGGTTTTTTTTTTCAACAGTGGCAGAAAGTGCTGGTGCAAAGCAACCAAAAACACACACTATAATGAGTAGAAGTTGTCACTGGGAGATGGTTATAAAAGACAACGTAGACTAATCACAAAGAAGATGTTTTCAGGATTAACTGTTTGGCATTGTTTGCTGTGATTCTTGTGTCGGACGTCGCGCTCATGACTCTTTCACTGACGACACTCTCTGACCAATCAGTGGCCATCAGTCTGTCCACGTCACACTTTAGTATCGGCTCAGCACGACTGGAACCTCGACAGAGCACGTACTAAAAATGACCTGGTACCAGGTACTATCCCTAATGGAAAGGCAAACAAGTCCTTCAAAAAAACTAGAGTCGAGCTGAGCCGAGTCATGCTAGAACTATATAGTGGAAAAGCGCCATAAGTGTGCAGACACTTAATTATGGTACAGACCAAGTGAGGAGATAGGAGAGGGGGAATTGTGGTGTATATATATATTTTATGAATAATTTCAATATTTAAAAAAACATGTTAAAAATATAATAAAATACATTTGTTTTTGATAGAAATTATGTTGTTAGGTCACCTGCTAATGGTAGTACCAGACGTGACAATGGGGGACACTATAAAGGACAGTATTAAAAAAAAAGGCACCATTAATCTGTCTGAGTTGCTGGTCAGAACTCGGGATAAATGCTCCCATATGTTTTGTACTGCTGTGAATATACAACCACCATTTTTCACTGTAGCATCCAGATGCTTAAATGGTCATTCTAGCAGCTGTCCCTGTTGTAAGTTTGCAGAGAAACTTAGGAAAAAAGACTTTTGAATTAGTAAGTCTGGATTGTTTGAAGTAACAATCAATAGTGATATGCTTTTTGTTATATTATGTTTGTGTTAGTTTTGTAACATTCCAACACTTTATTTATTTATTTATTTTTTACTCTACTTACTTTAAAACATTTTGCAATGGGTTTTTAATATTTAAATAGTAATTTTATAGTTTTAATATATAGTATAGTAGTAATTTTATATATTAAAAACATGTAACATATTTTAGTACATTTTATTAAAGGTTTTTAACTTTACAATATTGGTAGGCATTGCATCTTTTTGTTAACATTACATTTTGTCTTTTTAACACTGTGCTTTTTCATTGTGTAAACAAAATATGTAATGCACTTTTAGTAATTCTTCTGTAATATAGTGACCTGTTAATCAAGCTGTATTTGTAGAGTCCATATACACGACACACAATTTGCATCATAGTGTTTGAAAGTGTAGCCGGCAGATTCCGTTGAAAAATATCTGTGGTTCTTTCATTTTACCTCATGGTGAAGAAATACTAACAATTCTGGATGAAGATTCTCTGACCTGAACTCTTCTCATCATGTGAGCACAGACAGATGCACCTGTCTCATAGCAGTGAAGGTGAATTTATGTCATTTATGAAGTGAACCTTTTAACCCCCCCCACTACATCTTAAATTTCAGTGGGAGACACAGTGTGTTGCTGTGGAGATAAAGCATGTCTGTCAGTGACACAGCCACAGTAAAACCCTGACAGCTGCAGATGGATTCCAGCAGCCACTTTCATTTCGCTTTGGCAAAACACCTAGATTCTCTCAGCGAGTGTGAAAGAAAGGAGGCTGCTCTGCAACAAAGCTTCTATGACTGAATCAAACCAAGAAGTTCACTGTGACCATCATGACCAGGTCACGCCCTCACCTCTTTTCAAAGAACAAAGCAGAAAACAACCTGTTCAAATGAGCTGTTATGTGTAACGTACGCCTTCGATCTCACAAATGAGACTTTTGGCCAGCGTGGTCTCTGAGCTGATGTCCTGATTCAGCCAAAGATCGTTCCTGAGGGAAGAAAATCTCTCACCGCTCTCTATATCTGCGAGAGTGGTGTTAAAATCAATCATTTTAAGACTTTATGGCTTGTTTTAAAGATTTTAAATGGGGTGGCACCACTTTATATAATTGAGTTAGTGCACTTCCTTACGACTATTGAGAGCACTGGGGTTGACCAACTTGATGCTTATTATGTACGGAGATCTACGCCTGAAATAGAAGTGACAGGGACCGTAGACACACTGACATCACTGCTGAAGAACCACATCTCTGACACTATCAAGTCTACATTTCTTTTTTTTTTTTTTTTTTTTTTTTTACCTTTCTGCAAACCGTGGTAAACGATAGATTCGTACATTCAGAATGAAATGTCTGGCGGAGATGTTTCCGTTCAAACATATCATATGTTTGATGTAGTTTATATACTTCATATGAAGTATATCAAGTTGAAAAGTCACTGCATAAATAAATGTGTAAATAAATGAGTGTGAGATGACCGTTGTCCATGACTGCTCATGTAACCATGACGACAACAGCCCACTAATCTTTGGAAAGTACTGGTTTTAAATCATAACCTTTCATGGACTAAGCTAATGGATTTTTTTATGAGCGTAGTTTTAATTATTGTAACCATGATAATGAAGGAAAAGTAGACCTGTTATCCTAGGACTGATATAGGTCACAATTAGTTTGTTTTTATTATCTTACTTTTTTTCCCCTGAATGCACTCATCTGTGTCCAATGACCCCATTCCTTTGTGTTTTTAGTCTTTGTGACTAAACGTACAGTAATAGGGTCATAATAACAGACGGTAGCAATAAATCACCATTTCACATTTCGTGCAGTCCATGTTGCTTTTAGGCCTCCACAGTAAGAGCAGTGTGATTACACATCATCATCACACAAAGGAAGTCCACTGAAGCTGATGATCAGGCATCTTATACTGGAACCTCCTGTCAGGACATTCAGCTTCCAGGATCCACCAAAACACACACACAAAAACAAGTGGTCGTAACACCACCTCCCTTAAAAATAAACATTTGCCCCCTAAAGAAATGTTCCACACATGAAGGCATATATTCTCTCGGGCTGCGCAAACAAAAGAGTTAATATCTAAGTAACTTACACATTATGTCACAAGTCTGGGCCTTCGAGTCTCACGCAAGTCTGAAGTCGTCAAGCAAGTTACAAGTCAAGTCATATGACTATAGACGAGGTAGACAAGGCTATAGACGATGAAGGTGATTTCCCAAACATTCAAGATTTAAATGTTCCAAAAAAAAAAAAAAGTTTTTTTTTCCCCACAAATATCATTCAGTGCACATTAACATGAATAACCACTACTGTTACTCTTTTGTTACTACACATTTTGTTACTGTTACCATTTTAAACAGCAGAATTTCAAAAAGAAAAATTTGAATATCATAGGTACTGAAACATAACTTTAACCTGTGTAACCTGTCCATTTAAGTATCTATCTATCATAACATCCTATGCATCCTATCCTTCATCCTAGAAAATATTTGACTTGACATTTTGCTTTGTGAAGGGTTGACCACGTGACATTTGATCATAATTAGCAGCCTCATCATCAGAGCCAGCCCAAGGCATGAGTGAACTCAGCAGCTGCTGAGGGGGCCCCCGATAGTAAGTGAATTAAAAAAACATTTTAACATATCACATAGCACAAAACAGGACTGACACTAGTTCGGATTGCAATGCAATTCATAATGTTACATTTGTATCAATAATAGTCAAGGTCTGGCCCCAAATCAAATTCAGCTTGGACCCTATAAAGGCTTGGGCCGGCCCTGCATCCTTTCTCTTTACCTTGACTTGCAGGAAGAAGAACACTGCCTTTTCTTCAGTCTTGTCTTCTCCGCTCCCTTCTTTAAATTGCTGCATGAAATGACTATTTATAACTCCATAGCCGGGCCAGTATGGATCAGCCCAATTTATCTTCTGCCTCTGTAGTAATCAAATGCTGCACGCGTCTGCTCGTCCCCTCACTGTCTACTATCCGCCTCATTGTCTTCGACTTTCGTGTCCGTTCGTTATTCTTTTTCCAAAATGGAAATACAGCACTAACGAATGGAAGTACATCAGAAGTCGCGATCGGATTGACTTGTTTCTATGAACACCAAACTGAATTACAGTTGGCAGATACCAGCCCTCTAGTTGGGAACTAAATTTGTTTCTGATCAGAGTTTTTTGTGTCCATGTGAAACCTAGCTACATAGAGTTAATCAGTGCTGTGTGAACTCATTTGACAATGGACTAAATGTAATTGGCATCTGTTTGTATTTAAAAAGTTATACACTGCAGCTTTAAATATGAAAGCACTACAACTTCAAATACTCCTGAGCTACTGTATGCCACTTAAAATATAGTTTGCAGAAAAGTAAAAATGCAAAAAATAATAATTATCATAATAATAACAATAATAGTATGAATTCCAGGAGAGCAATTCAATTCAATTCAATTCAATTTTATTTGTATAGCGCCAAATCACAACATACATTATCTCAAGGCACTGTACATAGTAAGGCCAAAACCTTTACAATATTACAGAGAGAAAAGAAACCCAACAGTTCACACAATGAGCAAACACTAGGCTTCAGTGGAGAGAAAAAACTCCCTTTTAACAGGCTGCTGCTGTGTCTGAACCTCAGATCTAGTTATTCCAAGTTGGATTTCCAGGATGTTTGAGATCCTCCACAAGCAGCCCGATGACCATCAGCAGATACTGGGGCTTCTCTCATTCAGATCAGCAAACAGCAGACTGACAGTCAGCTCAGGTATCACACACACTAGTCGTAACTGATAGGACACGAGCAGTGACAACAAACAGACACTGAGGGAGATGAAATTACCAGCAGCCGCCTGATGTCTCTTTGTATGACATTCAGCCTGGAGGAGCCTGCTGCGCCTCATCGTCACGACAACTGATGCAAAAAAAAAAAAAGGGAAGGAATGAACGAAGGAGGGAATTGCCGACAGTTTTAAAATGTATAATATATATTTGGGAAAAGAGCAATAAGCTCCTGTTAGCTCCTGTCGCTGCGCTACCTGGAGGGAAACCTATTGGTGTTACGGAAAGAAATAAAGCTAGGGAAAGAAAAATTGATTTGAAAAGATGAAGGGCGGAAAAGAAGATGAAGTTAATAGTCTTCTTTATGGCATAACTGGGTTATTTTAGACACAAAAAAAAAAAAAAAAACTTCATATAAATTATTCAGATAGGTGAAGGTGGTGGTGGTGTGTGTGTGGGGGGGGGTCATTTGCATATAGATAAAAGTCAGTTTAATATCGTAAATTACCTTTTTATACGGCAATCTGCAAGATTTGGTTTTGATATTCTCTCAGTTGATGCCTCGCCGTGTGTGTGTGTGTGTGTGTGTCTCCTGTCTACCTGGCGAGTGTGAGTGGGGGTGAGGAGCAGTGGGTGTGGGGGGAGATATCATACAGGGAAAAGGTTCCACATTCGTTTTGCTGTCTTGCCTTTAATTAACAGATTATGTACGCACACACGCACACACACACACACTGTCAGTCTCTCTCTGAGCCTCCCATTACCACTGTGACTTTGCTCTCTCTCTCTCTCTCTCTCACCCCCCCTCTGCCCGATAACCACACACACAAACACACACACACACTCATATCAGACACAAGCACGTTGGCCTTGATGAATGGGCTGGTCAACAGAGAAGTGGGTGGTAAAACTGGTGGATGGATGCAGCCAATCAGCTTGCATGAGTCTGGAATTCACCGTATCAATGAATTCATTGTCTAATGCTTTATCCTCCACATGAAAGTCACTGGAGACAATCCCAGCTGACACACATGGCAAAAGGCGGGGGTCACACCCTGGACAGGTCACCAGTCCCTCACAGGGCAAACACACCATTCACTCTCGGTTTAGACCAGGGGTGGGCAATTATTTTCCCCAAGGGGCCACAGGAGATACTTTAAATATTGTTGAGGGCCGGACCAATGGGCTACATTAAATTCTGCTCAGTATTCATTTTATGTCTTTTTTTTTTTTGTATCGTTTTTGGTATAAATTGGGCAGCATACAAACACACAATAAAGTAAATGAATGGCAAGGCAGACTTTATTCAATTCTTACTAACTATTGACAATAAGAAACTACTCTTCTAAATAATGAATACTACTATACTATACTGTGGTGTCCTGTGGTGAGTATATTATCTTACACCAGCGGTGTAGTCTAGTTAGTAGTAGTTAGTAGTAGTGGGTATACTGTGATGACCCCCATACACGCACACACACACACCGGTGGGGGAGGTGCGGGGGGTACATTTTACGAATGGAGGGGAAAAGAGGAGACGCATTCCCCTGCAAAATGTATTTTATTGCAGTATTTTATTTGCAATTTACCTGGTATTTGTGAAACAAAATCACAGAAGTTAAAGTTCTGGCCCAAAACTGTATTGTTATGGATCTTTGCACATTTTTAAGTGGGTATAAGCAAATCCTGGCACTTTCTTAGTGGGTATACGGCGTATACCTGCGTATCACGTAGACTACACCACTGTCTTACACCACCAACAGGTGGCACCCACGCGGTACGCATCTGCACACTCACACACACACTGTGAGAGGAAACTGGAGAACCTGGAGAAAACCCACCCACACGAGTGGGTTTTCCATGCAGAAAGTCCCTCGTTCATTGCTCGCCATTATTCCTCCATGTGGCCCATAGTATAAAGTCTTTACTAATAATTTCCCCACAAAAACCAAAATCTATTCCTGCTCTAGTCCTCCAATAGCTGATTATTCAGTGGCATCTGCAAGTTGTGTTGTACACATGATGAGTAATTTACCGCATTTATTGTCAGACTCTTTTATTCATTTTATTTTATTTTATTTTTTGAGGCAGCTCCAGGTGCATCCTCAGAGTGGCTTCTTTTAGAGGATGGAGTAGGAAACACTCATCAGTGTAATCTTCCAAATCTCCAAATCTAAGCGCTGTCAAACGCAAACGACCTACGGGGCCAATGAGCATCTAGTCTTGAAATCCAATAAATACAACCAAATGTCTTATTACTACTATTTTTGCAAATATGTTTAGTATTATATTCTGTCACCTCACTGGCGTCGGTGCCTCAGCCACACATGCTGTGTTTGAAAGGCCATATTTTCACTGTGACATGATATTCCATGTTGGCTCAGATTGGCGCCTCTGAAAAAGAAAGAAAAATGTCAGGTCAATATATGCTTTTTTTAGTTTTGTTTAAGAAAATTGGTGGTGTATAAGACCAGAGAAATGATTGTTTTTATCTCCCGTAGCCTTGCAACTCTTCTGCAGCATAGTGACAAACATTACATTCATTGTGAGTCTCCTTTAGGTTATTTCTTTAGGTTTCTTTGCATAGCAGACAACCATTCTAATGATACACCTGTACATAGATGTAGTGGAACAACCAATAGGATCACACGTTAGCTCTCTGAGCTGCCTCGTGATTGGACAGATTATTGTTATCATTACTAATCAGTGAAGCCAAAAAAAAAAAAAAAAAAGAAACCTCTTTAGAAGATTTTATTAAAACATTTACGTGTTACAGTATGTGCCTTTAGTGTTTGGACCATGTCCAGCTGCAGCTCTGTTGCTAAGCAACAGGGGTAATGTAATAGGACAGTGTGGGTGCTACATAAGAGTTTCTTTAAGATTTAATAGGTTTTCAAGTAAGTTCATTTTCGTGTTGCATTGTTTTGGATCATTTATGAATAATTTCTTCTATCTTCTGTTTTGATTATTCAAACATTATTTTCTGCCTCTTTATGATATAAATAATGTGTGTGGAAATACTTGAATGATATAGTCTGTTTTGATCAGAGTTGAATGAATGTTTCAGAACTGAAATAGTGATGGGACCGTCCCGGTTCGGTTCATGTTCATGTGATATATGATAAGATAGTATATTTTATGTGTTTTAGTATGAACAGAGTGACAGAGATACGTTGTGATAAAAAAATACTTTGTAAGAAATCAGTCGGTCAGCAAATGAAAATGTTTACATTTTAATGCATGAGTAATCTTAGTTTCTGTATACATCATTGGTAACTTATAGTTAATGTTCATTTCTGCTGAATATTAAGTTGTGCAAAAATGAAGTTTATTATTATGTTTTATGTCATTGTTAAATATGGTCATTACATATACATACTGCATATCAGACAGTATAGGATCATCACCTCACAGTGTAAGTTGGTGTCGCGGTAAAACACAGTGGAGTAGAAACAGATGAAGTCGCTTAAACTCTCTCCAGATGAAACTATTAGCTGTGCGTGGAGCAATGAGGAGACTGTAACCTTCCTCGCATCAATACATGAATCTGTCCTCCCATAAAAAACACTCCATATGTTGTGCTCATTACGACCTGCAGTTACATTTTAGAGGCAGCATCAGTCTTAACAGCAAATGCCTTAAAATGACATTTACTTGGAAGTGGGAAAAAAAAGCCCAGTGGCCATTATTACGATGGATGTAAAAGAGCAAGTGAGGGTTAGAGATTTATTTTTCAACACAGATTTTTATATATATATATATATACAGTAGTTTATCTCCTTCCAGTCTTTTAAACTTACTATAACTGTAAGTGTAGGCTTCTAGACCATTTATAAAAAGTTTTAATAATAATATATTGAATAGCCACCAGGAGGTGACTCAATTGGCTGTTAAATTAAAAATTGGCTTAAATTAAAAGTATGTTTTTTTTAATTTTAATTAAAATTGGCTTAAATTAAAAATCACAGTTTGTCTAACACCAACTCTCAATCATATTTGTTGTATGTTATTGTCTTTTCTTAACAGAATTAACACAACTGACATCATCAGGTCTATTGATAAAGACCCGAAAAGACCACCTCAAACAAATATGTCACATAAAATAAATCACTTCCTGTGCGCAGTGCAGGGACATCACTGAGCGACATAGCACTCTTATACTGGAAATCAGAGAGAGTTTTTCTTTTCTTTTTTTTTTGCTCCAATTACATAGTCTAAGAAATTATGACAGTGTCCAAGACATGAGAAAATGTAATAATATACTCTGCACAATAATGGTGGTACACCCTGATGATCAATGCAAGCCATAAAAGTCAGAGTGACACAAAGAAGTGATAAATCTCCGAGGTCCTCAGTGAAGCAAGACACATAAAAGCAGGCAGGAGTGGGTTTCTGTGGCTACTGCTGGATTTCTCTCCTCACCTTGGGGGTGAAAAAATGCAAATAAAATAGAGATTATAAAAAGGATAACATGTGAGCTTTGGAAGATGAGAAATGAAAAAAAAAAAAGTGGGCCTCCTTTTTGATTTGTATGTCCGGAGGCGACACTTGAGATGAACGAACCATGTCTTAAATTACCATGTAATAAAAATTTTTACCTCAGAAGGTGGGGTGCCTCACACACAAGAAATAGCATTGGCAGTTTAATGGTGCCAGAGAGTGTTAAAAAAAGAAAAAGAAAAAAAAGAGACAATCATATTTTCCCATCTGTGTCAAATCCTATTAGTAATGTGGCATGTAAAGATGGAAGTGCACTGACGTTATGTCCAGTGGACATTGTATGGCATTGATTGGATCATGAAAACCGATGGGAACATAAAAGAGAGGAATCAGCGTCGACTCTGCCTTGTTCCTTTGCAGCGAGTGTAACCTAATCGCGGCACTTGCCTGCAGACTGGCACATATGAGGGCGGGATGAAAAGTTCACACGCTGACCATGATGCAGTGGTCAAATTTCACCAAATGTGGTTTATTTTTCTACATAGTCTCCCCCACGGTCTACATACGTCTTCCATTGGTGCTGTAGTGATTTATGTCCTCGGTACAGAAGCTCTCATCCTGATAGTCAAACAAGTCCTCTGCGGCAGATATTTCCACGGCATGGACTGCCTTTTTGTCTGTGGTCCCAACACTCGTCATGGACTAAAAAATGTTTAAGAAAAGCATCTGAGTCTGCTTCACAGTCATCCATCACCATGTGGTGAAGGCGATTGATGTTTTCTTGGGTGGTGGCTGTAGTAGGATGTCCAGACCTTGGTTGTCATCAAGGCTCTCTCTAACGCTCTTAAATGAATCTGTTATCAGCATGAATGTCTTTGTGGACGATCCCCTTTTTCTGTAGATGTTTATTAACACCAAGGTGCCAAATTTAGTCCATGTTCACAAGATACTCTACTACTAATTTTCAAAGTCCTCAATTAGCATTCAAATGTGGGTTCATCTGGGAGGAAACAATGGAGTTAGTATCACAGAAGGTCAAATTTATCGCATGCCAACTGAGGTGGGATTGTTCCTTCTTTGACAGCCTATGATATTTTAGACCACCTTCGGATTCTAGCTGCACCCCTTAAAAATACACAAACATCTCTAATAAACGCAAATTCTTTTATGCAGTTTTCACGACATTGAAATCTTTGTCATTAGAAAAATGTACTAGGTGTTATTTGAGGTGTGTGACAGCACTGAAAGTGTCACCGATAAAATTTTGATTGAATGTGACGATGAACTCATCACTCACTCCAAAATAAAAAAAAATAAAAAAAGTTCTGTAAATGCCAAAAACTTTGGAGCCCCAGACGGAGGGTTAATGTCCTCGAGGATGACGAGCGCCTACTTATTGGGCTTAAAACGTTATTGGATGTTCAGTTAAAATGTCATGATGATCCAGGGAGCAGCGTCTGTGTGTCCACACTGTGCTCATCTCCACTTATTCGGGAGTTGTGGTTTTATCGACTCAGTAAGTGGAGATCTCAGCCGTCCCAGCGCTTTTTCCTGTGTGTGTTAGATGAGAGATGTTTCTGCTTTAATTACTTGTTGAATGAAAAGACTAAGGGTGAGGAGGTTCAGTACTTTCTTAGAAAAAGGAAACAAACGTGTTTTTGCCCATTCGTATCATTTGCATGCATTGGTTGGCAGCTGAGAGTGACTCACTATTGGTCCAAGTGCATGATCACATACGGATTCAGATGTAAATCCCTACAAATATTTATATATATATATATATATATATATACATTATTACATTATTGAAACCATGCTACATTACTTCAAATGATGAACTGTATCCTGCCATCACACAGTCCAGCTGTTGTATTAAGTCTCGCACAACAACAGCTTGTGTAACAGATTTGCAGTAAATCCTCTCTTCATTAATGTTCAGTTTCTTTGCTGAAACTCCTGAAAGAACATTTTACACTACAATCCCCATTTCCAGAGAAGTTGGAATACTTTTTCAGTTACAGATTTCAGTTTTATTTGCAAATTTAATTGTCTCGAACCTCTGTTTATAAGACAAAAAGACAAAGACAAGATGGTCACTGACCCCGTTTACATACACACAATAACCAGGTTACTTGGCCTACCCCCATTATGATCAGACTGGGGTAAACTTGTTTACATGAACAACAACTGGCAATACCTTGATCATATTCCTGTATCCATGACACCCTGTAGCGCCCATTACCCAGCCGAACTACCACATTTGCCCCCTGTTTTTAAGTGAAGATGCAGCTGTTAAGACATTTTAAAACAATGAATGCTATCGCAAACATTTGTCCTACTTCACATCTTAAGTGCCGGAAGACAAGTGCTTCATGAAGACATCCCTCATTGCTTTGGCCATCTTTCGTCATATTGTTAAAATACTTAAAATGCTCTGTACTATCTGCTCAATTTCTATAATAATGAGTGTTGACCAGCTGGTGTCTCTCCTGCAGGGAGGAAGAGGGAGCTGAGAGGCAGAGACACTACTGAAACAAGCCCTGTCTGTCTCAGGGCATGTGAGTGGAGTGAAAGGATTTTAGCCAGAACTGGAGCATCATCGTATCTCTTGCTTAAACTTCAGTTTACATCTCTGTGAGCAATGAGTGGAAAATTTCTACCTCCCACTCCACTGTCTTGGCCACGGACAGCGAGACAGAATAAGAGCAGGAAAATTAGAATTTGGTTAATGATGGGACCTGACATTCCAGAAAATTACAGGTAGAGGTGATTGCTCTATGACAGCAAGGGAAGCTCTGCTTCCTCTAAATGCCATAAAATGAATGATTTAACCACTTAACAAAGGGCTCACCTAATAAAATGTACACTCGTATGAGATCTAGGATATCTAGCAGAATATGTTCACTACCTTATTGTAATGCTTTTGGAAAAAATGGGATTTAAGATTTTTTTGCATTTTTTTCCCCAAATTCTGCCACATGTCAACCCAATACCACATGTGCCAAGCTCCAGAAGGGCATGGATTCAGTCCACATCAGTGGTTACATCCATGTATGTCTTAAACACAGAATCAGGTGTTATTATTATTTTCCTTCAAGTCTGAGAGCACATATAGCATTATTCACGTTGAACATGGAGGCTTTTGCACCCTCTTTCTGTCAGTGTACTCCTTTTTTTCTCTGTTGTTTGCATTTCACGCACTCTCCCACTTGTTCACGTGGTTTCGTTGTGAGTGGAACAGAAAGTACGTTGAGCTTTGTTCGCATCTTCCGATTCCTGAGCAGTGTGAATGGAGTAGCTCCAGTTGTAGCATGTGGTGTAGCACGACAGGTCTGCAAGAACTCTGTTACAGCTCGTTTCCATGGTCTGTGCATCCTTTCAGCTGTCTATGTGCATTCCTTCAGCAATATATTGAATCACTAAATGTCTCCATTTGCTCTGAGGTAGTAGACACTGGAGGGCAGGTGATCTCTCTCTCTCTCTCAAAAGTTGGCGAATGCATGGGAAATAGACTGGCACCCGTTGTCAGAGACCAGGTAGGAGGGGTTTCCCCTCTCAACTGAGCACGGTGGAAAAAACCTCTGCAGTGAGATCCCATCCATGTTGCACTTTCAATAGCCACCATTTCCCATGGTCCATCTGCCAGCTCCACATGTGATTACTTAATATTCTGCAGTCTTTTAAATTCCATTGGATTCATTTTTCTTGCGGTCTGTCCTTTTCCAGACTCCCATGGTGGTCGGGGGGGCTTTCTTTCATTTTGCACTGTCCCCTTCCCCACAGCTTTGTCCCCACATATCCTCATTAATAATCCTATTGATATTAAAATGATTAGCAGCTAAGGCTTCTGTTACAAATGATGTCACTTTCTACAATTCACATTCAGTATTTCCGTCCTGGAAGAGGGATCCCTCCTCTGTGGCTCTTCCTGAGGTTACCCCATTTTTTTCCCTGTAAAAGGTTTTCTTTTTGTGGAGTTTTTCCTCTCTAGAACAGAGAATTAATTAACATAAATCAACTAAAAATATTGCCACTACTATGACATGAAGAGGATTTCCACAAATAAGATAAAACCGTTTTTCGCAAACAATTTACTGACCCTCGATTGAAGAGCTGTGACTTGCAGAGAACCTGCATTTGTTTTATCATTTGTTCGCTGTTAGTACTACTGTGCCTTGGGTGACTAATGCTCATACGCCCGTTGGGATTCATGCGACTGAAGAATGTGAAGATGCCTTTAACCAGATGTTCAGTGTATAATTATCAAGCAAATCTTTTCCTTTGGTGTTCAGATGTGATTTTTGTTGTTGTTGTTGTTGGAGCCAGTCACATTTACATCACACTTGTTTGTTCTTGGAAATACCATAAAAGAGAATTCAGATGAGGCAGAATTTTCCTTCTGACTGTCAGTGATAATGTTTGCTTCCTCCAGTGTCTACAATACATTCTAATCTTCAAGCCGTCAGTGCTTTGTCTGTGTGTTTTATGTGTGCTAAGTGTTTTGCAAGACAATTTACACCATGGAGTGCTGCATGATAAAAGCATTATGTGTCTCTGTGTGTAGTGGAAGCACTGAATCTGTGGTCAAAATTGTAAGGAGCTAGTACATTTGAACTCAGATGTTCTTGTCTGTATTCTCGTCCAGATCAAGCTAAATTCAAGTCCGAACACTCCCATGAATTAGAGACCACCTCCTCAGCACCCAGGACAGAGAGAATCACTTTATTTAAAAAAAGATTACTGTGATTTACAACCTTGATGACCTGTGGAAGTAAATTCAACTTGTATCTAAGATTTTGGTTTTTTAAAGCTCTTCAAACAGCATGTCAAATAAATAAAACCTCATTCTTTAATTGCTGGCACTGAGCCATCACCCACACCATCCTGTCCTCACCCATGAGCAAGGCCAACCTGAAGATAACAGTCCATTCTCAAAAATCATGGCCTCAGACTCGGAGGTTCTGACCCTCGTTCTGGCCCTATCTCACTTGGCTGCACACACCACAGTGCTTAAAAAATTCCTGGTCTGATGAAGCCAACAAAACCACATCTACAAAAGAGAGGGAATTCAACTAGATACATCCTTTTCTCCTTCCTCTATAAAATAAGGTTTTGCTAAAAACCACAAGTAGCACATATAAACGGCCCCTGCACAGCCATAACGCACAGTTGCAGAAAGAACGACATACTGTATGTATCCAGTCGAAAATGGAATGATTTATGGGCTTATTAGACACCACTATAGCTTTATTTTGCTCAGCAAATAAAGCTTTCTGGCATTTTCTTCCACACCTTAGAACCATAGGTTGGCATCTTTTCTACATTAGACTTAAATGTCCATTTCATCCTGTCGTCATCAAAGCACCAGAATATTTCAGGGTTTTGAGAATACTGTACATATCATTCAGTAACAGTGTTCTTGGATCGTCTTCTAGAACTATCGCCTTCTAGTTCTAGATCATCATCGTGAGGACAATACAGAAGAAGACACATTCTCAATTTCATCTTAACTGTATAATTCACACTTTTTTCCTTCATGAACCTTTTCAAGTCTGCCAGTTACAGTACAATAGGTATGAGTGTGAGAATGAATGGTTGTTGGTCTCCATACACAGGCACTGAGATGGATTTGTCCATCTTTTGCCCTGGGTCAGCATGTGGAGGATAAAGTGGTAGAAAACGGTTGGCTGGATTGATCAACCCTTAAGCAGTCTAGTGATTTAGGGTTCTCCATAAATTTGCCTCCTGTCCTGCTTCTCCTTACGGACACAGCAGATGATTTACCAGAATGTCTGTCAGGTTAACAGAAAGTTAATCTCGGCCTCTATAAACCTCTACCTGTGTTGTTAGCCTGTCAATATCTCTGAACACCCATGGGCGACCAGGTTCAAAAAGCGTGATTCATATTCGGCACTTTTATGTGTGTTAAATGACAGAGATGATATATGTTGACAAATAAAAGAGCCCCTTGACACTTTCCCTTCATGTCGTGCACCTGTGGAACTTTTGTGTCGTTGAAATAGTTGTAATTTGTCGCTCGCCCTCACTGATTGTCTTCATATAGATGTTTCTCACAGTGTCCGCCATTTTGATGACCTTAATTTGCAGCTGCTTCCACACTAGAGTTGACATCTCTGTACACTTCTTCTCAGAACAATCTCATCTTTAAGGGGCTAGTGTGTAATAATAACACCATTCTGGCTCTATCCACATGGAAACGGAAACTTGAGCAATTATTTCTTCGTCATTTTAAAAAAGGTTAAAGTTTGTAAACAAAGCATCGTTCCAGGAAATGTCTTCGTCCACATGAAACGCCCAAAATGACTCTAAACACTGTGGTACATATGCCAGGCTATATGTGGCGCTGTAACGTTGTATATAAAGGCTTTATTCAAACGAGTACAATTAGCATCACAAATCAAAAGATGCTTTGTTTGTCTATTCTAGCTACTATGAAAACATCGTGGCCCAAAACCGGGGGGTCTACAGGTTTACACATGTTAACTTAAAAAATGGAATTTAAGAATGGAAAATGGAAAATAAACACCAAAAATGGAAATATAACCCTTTTAATTATTCACACTTCTCAAAATGAAAGGTAATCTAAAATGACAGTAATCTGTTTAGACATTTTGTTGGATGTAAAAGGAAAATACTATGGTCAAAAACCTCATAGTCTCTTCAGATTAAGCCACTTTATTGCTGCTCTTTGACAGCATTTGAACAGGCGCTCTGTTTCTGAGCTAATGCCCGCCGCCTAGAACACTGAGTCTCTTGTGATTGGCCAGCTACCAAGCCCATTCCCATTCGCTTGTGATTGGCCAGCTACGAGCGGACTAACTGCTGCACAGTGCTTCTCCCCCGAACTGCAGGAGCGTCAGTTTGAGTGTCTGCATGGTTTAATTTACATGTAAAATAAACCATTTTAGTTGTTTCCTATGCACACGGTTTCTCACAGCTCATGCAACGGTTCACTTTTATAACAGCGAGCCGAGACAAACAGAAAAGGCAAACACAGACTGATCTCGCGGATGCAGTCAGTAGTTAGCATACGTGCTAACCCAACATGTAAATGCACACATTTCCACACCGGTCATGCAGTGGTTTGCTTGTAAACAGCATCACATGGAGCTGAGACAAACTCTCACTCACTCATTTTCTACCGCTGCTGACTAACAGAAAAGGTGAACACACATGCTGCCTTTCAAATGAGGCTGCAATTAGCCATCGTTAGCTATTGCTATACAAGTCAAGAAGCAGTCAAGCTCACAAAGACAGTATTACTTCATTTGGAAATACTTACATTGCCTTCAGGAAATCCATTACAGATTGTTGGAGTCCCGCTTTGTATTGCCCAAAGTTTGTATAACTATTCACTTCAAAGTGACTGCTACAGACAAACAGCATTTCAGGAAGCTTAGCAGGGATATTACTATCAAAAATGAAAGATATCCACTCTGCTCTTTGTTCCTCATTAGAAGGGAGTCTATGAAGCGTCTGGTGTTGTTTTGACAACCAGCAACAGAGCAACAATGAACTGAACCTTTCTTCTGAGACATGTTGCTCTCAACAGATACAACAGTTGTAATGGTGGAAGTGATTCAGCTTCTGCTTCTTCAGGTTGAATGTTCACGCCCATGACCGAGAGTAGCTGCTGGGGGAGGGTTTGTTGCACGGCAAATGTGCTAGTTACGTAACTAAACTCGACTTCAAAACTGTTTGCTTGAGCACAGGTAAACAGAGAAGCCCTGTTTTCTCAGAAGTGGCTGAAGTGTTTGTTGTGACACTTTAATGATGTTTAGATACGCACCAAAAACATCAGAAATTTGATTTTCCAGTGAATGTCCTCTTTAAAGCAAGAACATATAACCTAGGACACATAACCTAGTTCCCTGATGTTTTCACAGACTTTCTCAGTAAACACAAACTTAAATGTCAGGCTGGTCTGTAATGAGAGGACAGTGTACATTAATTAAATATTTAATTTAACTTCACTCAGTCAATTCAGAAACTAATAGATATATGTAGTAAGTAAGCTATTGTATGTTTCATCACGTGATTCGTTCGTTGGGAGGAAACAGTTCGCAAACTAATTCATCACGTGATGTGTTCACTTACTGAAAGAGTCAGCAGCGCATGCCACGTACCGGTCCACTGATTGAACCTAAGACTTGAGTGAATCAGCAAATCCAGAAACAATGCCAATTGATGCCGAACTATAGATCGAGTCGCCAAACTAAGGTGCGCACCACCATCTACTGTACCTGAATGTGTAACCAGGATTTAAATAATACTCAGCATTAGTGGTGGAAAATTAAAAGTATTGTTATACTGGACCTAAGTTACTCGTGATGTCATAAAAATATTTACAGAACAAATATTTTCTGTAAATAGACCCAACAGAACCGAATTTAAGACTAACACGTATCAAGGTCTTAATTGACTACACTTCCATTTAAGATTTCTTAAGGACACGTGGCCACACTGAAAATGGCAGCCCTGTTCCTGATATAAGGAGGCTGATTCTGTGATTATTCACTTACAATTTTTTTTTTTATATCAATATTTTATATTTAATTTCTGCCAAATGAAAATAATTTCACCTAAATTTGACATGGTGGACCTTTAAATTAGCTAACAGTTTGGCACAATTACATGGAATGCCTGTAAGCTGTTTCATGGAATGAATTAAATCAGTTTGAAGCCTGTTACATCTTTACCCCTCAAAATGAGAAGAATAACCACATCAAGCACCAGCTGCTTTCGCCAACTGGAGCACAGAAAAAGGTATGCAACCTCTGAAAATGAAGTCTCTCTGTTAACACAGTGCCTTCTCTAAGGGGGGGGGCTCTTCATATATCAGGATGTCAGGCACTGACAAGAAACTGTTGGTTGATTTAATTCATTCTCTGAGGGAAGGAGCAGATACTTTACTTTTATGTGCAAAGAAATAAAGAAAACACTAAAAATAAAGTAACATCCCATCAACATACTGTAGCTGGAAGCCCACCAGGCCAAATGCACTGACTGTATTCAGTAACATTTGGTGGAGAGAGAGTGAATTCTGCATCTACTTTAAGAAAAAGCCTTAAAGGCATCAGAGTCTGAGTCTTTATTTTCCACTCACATCCTTTTCTCTCCTGTTTGATTTCATTGTTTAGAATCCGCTGTCTGCTTACTAAATATTCCAATATTGGTTCAAAGCTCCAGCCTTGTTGTCTCCAGTGGAGAGTGGAGATTTTAGGAATGCATCCCATAATTTCACACCAGCCTGCCTTGGTTCGTGGCTCACACTTGCTGGTGTTCATGAGCCTCATCCTTATTGTGGAAGTTCTCATTTAAAATGCCGCTGTCAGTCATCTGCTGCAGGTTTATTGCTGAAAAGAAGTTTGCGACATTACTAAACACATTTGTTTTGTACCAAAATTCTACACGACTGTCGTGTCTGTACAGTGTTGTATGAGCCACAGTTTCTCAATTCTGGTCCTCGAGACCCAATGCCACAGCCGGCCCAATCAAATTCTGGTCCCCATAAACTGACCACTGTCCTGCATTCAAATGAATGGGTGGTTATCAGGCTTTTGCACAGCTTGATGACAAGCTGAACATTTGAATCAGGTGTGTTGGTCCAGGAAGACCTTGAAAACACACAGGGCAGTAGGTCCCCAGGACCAGGACTGTGAAAAATGTGTCTATGATATCTTCTTAAAAAGTTTGTCCACTTGTTCTCACCTTTCTACAGTCTTTCTCCTGGGATCAAAGCACAAAGGGGAAATCAGTGATTTTATACCACAGCAGGCTGGAGGTGTTGAACTGCTGCTGCTGCCTCTATGAGTAAGTTCAGATGTGTTATTTTGGGTCCTTGTGTGGGAAAAATCCTTTGTTCAGATTTACCCGAGTGGCACAAACTTAGGAAGTAACTTTGGTTTGGGAAAGTGAGTGGTTTGTAAACTTGTTAGCTGAGCATTTAAACCTGTTTTCCTTCTTTCCATACTGGCAACCATGCTATCTACTTTATGTTGACCTGTGCAAAATGTCTTCATTCCAAAAAGATTCTTTCCGTTTGGAATTTGCAATTCTATCGTTTCCACGGATGCAAAATTAAATGATGAGCCTGTGGTGTGTTTACACATGCGTGAAGTGCAGAATGGACTATTTGACAAGAGCAGTGATGTCTAATTCTCCAGAAGCAGAAGCAAACAAACGCTGCACGTGCATGCTCGTCCCATCACTGTCCGCCGGCCGTCTCATTTTCCTCCTCTTCCGTGACTTTGACTTTCTTGTCTGTTCATTATTCTTTTTTGGAATGACAATACAGCAGTAACAAAACAGAAAGATGTCACATTTACATGGATCAGACATGTGACAGCAGCGAACCAGGAAGTCATTTTTAAATGGATGACGGGGTATACCTGGCCTCTCCTACAGAGGGACATTTGCTTCCAAATGGGCTGTATTGGATCAGGGTTTACGTGCCATATATTTATTCTGATTGCTTGTATGCATGGAAACATAGCTAGAGAAAAAGAGATTGAGAAAAATCTGCACTATCTTAAGTCTACCATATCTATCTCTATGATATCTCTATGATAGATTTTTCCGACTGGACAAGGATATAATGATTTCCTCACTTCCAGAAAAACTGTGGGTTTGGCCTCGGTCCAAACAATACAGGAAGCCCGTGGGTTTGGTCAATATTGTCTAGGGATTGGTCGGGTTCAGACACAAAAGTGAGGCCCAAGCTGCACTCTAATTTTAAGTATGGGCTGCTGACCCATTACGGGCCCTGTGGGTACTGCAGGGGGGCCGACAGAGGTCATATAAATAAACATATAGAAATGTATTTAATTTTTAGTTTCGCAAACAGGATTCTAATTGCCATAAAATATTTATTATTACTTTAAATTAATTAAAATTGCTAATTAGAAGTTGTAACACTTGACAAAAAAGTCTATGAGTAAACGCAAGTAGATATAAAGTAAACAAAAATGAAAAAACTAATAAATATATATATATACTTCCTCATTTAATGGGTAAAGTGTAGAATATGCAGAAACCCGATTTTTCATTTTCTCCCTGTGAAATAAATAATAAAACTTCAGGTTTTATTGGGCCAAAAAATGTTTTTCAGAAGTATAGGAATGGCTGCTGTGCACGCTCAAAATATCAAGCAGAATACAAATATGGAACTGCAGTAGGAAATTGTGATTTAGTAGAAGGTCAAAGTGCAAACACAAGCGACTCAACACATAAATCCAGCTGTGTTCTAACATTTTAATAGGGACGAATCTGGTGTAAACCCATGAGAGGGTTTAACATCAGAGAAGCCTTTGACCCGTCATCTACGTGCAGAGTGATGAAGAGCAGGACCACGATGTCCTGCCCTGCTGATGTATGAGTCATACTAGTTATTGATTGGCTCTGACCTTCTGCCTTGATACATCATCTCATCATTGTTTCCAGAGCAGGATCCAGGAAGTGAGCACTTCCTCACAGTGAAAGCCCTGGCACCGGCAGTAAGAAGCCATGTGTCTGTGTGATGATGGATCAGGTCATCTGTCCGGTCCCAGGGCCTGACTGTGGAGCGTCATCTTCATCAGACGACGCCTGACAGGACGTCCATCATCGTAAAGTCGTGCCGATGGGCCCGGTCCCTAAAGTGAGGCCAGCTTACATCAACACATCTGCAGCATCTTTATCATTTTCAGTCATTTAGAGACACAAATTGAACCTCAGTGGTTCCCTGCAATCACCAGGCTTTCAGGCCCACAGAGTGGAACTGCTGTTTAGATGCAAGTTTATTATTGTACTATGAGTCAGGCACTATGATGGGTTAAGGAATGCATGTTGTGCATTTCATGTATACCTTTTTATACCCACTGCGGGTGCTAGCATAATTAAAACCACAAGGAAGATAGAATTTAAATAGATTTATCCTGTCAGCTCTGCATTTCACGATCACTCACTTTAAAATTTCCCATACACTGACCCCAGTTCATTCATCCGACAGGGATTAAGTTCCACTGCACACCTATACACACTACAAATCAACCGGTATTGCACATTATGTGAGATAGAACATATACTGCATACTGTATTTTCACAGCGAGTTCCCACTACACACCTTCAGCCTGTCCTGACGACTACACCAGGATTCACACTGGGCCTGTTACAAAGGGGGAAGTGAGCAGATAAAGATATGAAACGACAAACAAAACAAACATATCTTTTGGCCCACGACTGACTCCACTTGTCAGGCTGGACAGGACAAAGAAAAAAGGACCCAAAACCAAATCAAAACAGTGCATCAACAAGAGCAGCTACTATAGTTTAGTTTAAAGTCTTAAAAGACTTTATTTGACATTAGTAAAATAGATCAATCAAACAGTGAAATAACATTAAATTACTTAAAATCTGGTAGGCTGATATACTTTCTTTGCCGACTACCAGCCACCTTCAACGCAGCAGGAATACTGCGGGGAAATGTATACAAATAATTAATATCACACACCATTACCCAAACAAATAAAACAATGCACAGATTAAAAAAAAACCCACAATCCTGCCAATCAATCCCGCACACTACCCTGCATGTCAACAGATTAGGTGTGCACCTTCCTCCCTCTCCTGGGCAGAAACAGCTTTATGATCCACGCTCCTCCTATTGGAAGCTCTATATAAACCAATTTAACTTTAACCAACCAAGAAAGTGTACATCCGCCATTATTTTTGTGCACGACCTCCGGTCAGGAGTAGGCACCTTTACACAGCAGGCAGGAAAACATGGAAAGACAACATTTGCTTGCATCATATTCACAGTCAGCAGTTGATATAACAGACATGACAAGTGTAACAGTTCAAATGAATGTTTTGATGGTCAGCTGCAAAAAGAAAAAAAAGATGGTAAAGTGGATGCAAAGAGACGCACAAACGTTCCCCTCCTCCATGCTGTGGCTGAAAGCCTTCGTTTTGAACAAGCCACTGAATCACCGTCTGTTTGTTTCACTTTGTTGAAAATAAACCTACAGAAGATCATCCAGTACCAGAAAAGTGTCTACGATCTGAAACGCTGGTAAATGTCCAAGGCGACATCAGCAGCTGCAGGTAAAACCACAGCTAATTATGATGAAGGCACTGTCAGTGTCTGAGTTTGTGTCCCAAGTAACAGTTGGTATAATTGTGTAATTAAAATAGGATTATATTGCCGGCTTTTAGTAACTGATTATTTCTTTTCATTAATTCATTCAACCGTTCCACACCGACCAGCAGCACAGAATAATTAAATATGTTTTATGAGGTCACTTCCTCATGTCGTCCTCTGTAATCTTACACAGATATGGAACTGACCTGACCTGTGTATTTGCGTCAATAGTTCTGAGCGTTTGGATGACATTGTTACTGTTCAAAAACCCTAGCTACTTCATCTTTTAAAAATAAGATCTATACAATGACCATGAAGGACCATAAAAACAAATGCCACCAAAAATATTAAAATGATAGTTTAGGCTTTTTTTTGAAGAGTGGCTGTATGAGCCACTGACACATTGCTGATGACAAACCTCTGCATAATAGTGAGATAATACAGCAAACATATTGTGAGGACATGTGAGGACATGGGGTAGCCCCGCCAACTGTGTGTACCTAAGTGTGTATCTAAAAACATCAACTATCCTGGCACCTGAGCCATGTAAGAGATTTCTTGGTTAGGGACTACACGACGTGAGTGTCCTCATTCAGCCATTATTGCTGTGGTCAGTGCGGACCCCACATGGGCTAATGTGAGACCCGGACACCTGTGCTGCTTTGTTTGGAGTCTGCAGATCGTACACACTGAGTGTATGACACCACCTCACGGTCCTGTTTGATGTGCACGTGCACTGGTCAAAAAAGACAAAGAGGAAGACGGCGACCATGGTCGCTGGTTTGAGGTTATGTGAGGAAGTCCGCTGGTAGCTGTGGTAGACATGTAGAACAAATTGCTCAACCATCGCTAACAAATAAAAGAACAAACTCCTGGTAAGAAATCCCTACCATGCATTTGCGTTTCCGATGTCTCGACTGGAATGCGGTGGACTTCCAGTTCCAACGTCTGATGTAAATGTAATGCACCTGTCATGGGACCAATTAAGGATCGTCTAAACATGTTTATTAATTACAAAGTCCTTACAACTGAGAATGTGGAGTTAAAATATATATTATATTTTTATCCTGTGAGTCTTCTGTTGTGCTGAGAAAGATGCTTTGATAGTGCAAGAGGTAAGGAATTAAAACTCTTAAAACATAATTGAGAGGTTTTCCACCCCAGTAGCTTCACACACTGTATTGTCCGTGCGCGAAAGCAAAAATGCTCTAAAGCTGCCTTTAGCATAGCATGTAGCTTGGAAAAGTGACAGCTGAGGCCACTTATGTAGGTAATAAAGGTGTGAAAGGAAGATGAGCAGAGGCCCTCAGAGACGGTTAGAACACAGGTACCCAGCAGAGAGAAGAGCAAGACACAGGAATAGATGGTGTCAGTTGGCAGGGTGGGAAACACAGCAAGAAAATCTACGCCTCTGTCTTGAGAATTGGAAGCATCAGAGGCTCAATCTAGTTTATTTGTCGCGCATTTGTCGAGCGGCTCCAAAATGAAGTCTGGCCTTCTTCCCACCCTGGGACTGAGCTGCTTTCGGGAGGGAACAGGACGGACAAAAGAGAGGATAGGCAGAGGAGGTGAGTGCAGAGCTACAGAAGAGTTTTATTAGACATGCTACAGAGGTAATGCAGTATACACAAGAGACCACGAGAGGAGAAACTCAAAAAAGTAGGACGCCAAGTCGCACCTCCCCTTTGTTAGAAAATAATTCAGCTTTTAATTGTGCCTCAGAACTATACCAAATCCATACATTTTGAGCTGTATAAAAGTCAGACTTAGAGGAAAAATATACAGAACTATTATTTCTGAGCAAACACCTCATTTCAAAAGGTGTTAAGTGTATAAAAAAAACAAGTGGGAATTAAAGATTTCTTTATCCTGAAATGCAACATTTAATTGTTTTCAATTTTTTTTTTTTTAAATGAATTAAAGGAACACTAAAGGCACATAAACTTTGGTCCGACTGAGTAGCCCTCTCCAAGGAAACTGTCACATGACAATGAAATCACAGTGGACTCGACTTCTATCTGCTGCCACGGCATGCAACACTTTCTCATGTGAGATCCTAGGTCACTATACATGCTTAGAAAACCATTGTCACTGAACATTACACCTCACCGATGTGGAACAAAAGCACAGAAGGCTTCAGGGAAAAGAACACAGAGAAGCTACATTAAAATAAGTGTCTAGAGCCCAAATGGTGGAAAAGAAATCCTAAAGGTAATATATTTATGGAATAATGCAGGGGAGTCAAAGTGGGAGGGGGGGCCACCCAGACAGAGCCTACCAAGAATCACACTGTGTGTGATTTTAAGAGATACAGTAAAATTACTTACTTTTCCCAGAGTAAGAAACAAATAAGATTTGGTACTGAGATGTTCATGTGTTCATGAACAAAAGAGAAAGAAAAAGGAAAGTTTGTAGTGTTCATCAACACTGCCAAACCTTTAAATCTAGGGATGGCTATAACAAACATTATTTGTGTTTGATTAACTGGCTTTCTACCAATATTGATAGGTTGATATGTTATTATTTTCACCCATTTTAAATGCTTAAACTGTTAAAAACACATTTGTGATGATGCATGTACCACCTAGTCATAATAACTTAATGCTCCACGTGTTCCTTTCGTATTTTTACGTTTTGATAAACTTAAACGTCTTTATGAATTTTATGAAGTCCACTCATGTGACATGACAGCAGTGACATCTGCTTAATAAGGATTTACAGATCATAGCAGATTTCTTTTTTTTTTTCCCCAACAGCAATTTAATAATTTTGATTAGAATCGCACTTAAACATGCTAATACTAATTAGAATTGGCTTGTAAGTGTGTATGCAGCATAAGTTTACTAGTGTGTAGTTTTTTTGGGCTGTATCTCTTTTTTTCCTCAGTTGTGTGTGACGGGGAGGCCCACAGACTCGGACTTTGAAAACCCCTGGAATAATGATGTTCAAGTTAAACTGCCGTTACAGGCTGCTGTAAAAACTCCTAAAATGTTGCCTCAGGAACATTCCTCTCCTCTGCTCCTAACTAAAAAGAAAATGTTATGAATCTAAAACTCTGGAACAAAAGAGAAACGCTATGCCTGGTTGGTAGCAGAGCATTAAGAACTGTAATAATGATGTCTGCAGGATAACAGCTTGCATTCTCATCACCTCCTAAAAACAAAACAAAATCAATACCAATGTGCCTCTAAAGCATAGGAGGATAGTTATGAAGATGACTATCTCTATAAACTGTTGATAATGTCAAGTAAGGCACGTGAGCACTGTATCTTTTCAACTAAATCTAGAATCAAACATTGATCTACATTAAAACTATTATACAGAGGGACAATCAATCGTGTCAACATTTTGACATAAAAATACAGAGGTACAGTTAAAAGAAGCTGGGAGGCTCCAGGGTTGGCAACTGAGACCCTGTTCACAACCTGCTAACATCTGTCCCAGGCAATGCCATTACAGGGGAACCGCTCTAAGGTGTGAAAATACCCGGACATATTTTTGATTAGAACACTCAGAGTGCTGAGTCACCATTTTGAAAAGCAAAGGCTGCATGTTTCTGATCAAACCCGACCCAAACCCAGCGCGTATACAGTACCAACATGTAACAGTTCAATATAAAGTTTGATGGTGGGTGATTCCCAAGGCCTCCTGCTGGAAGCAGCTTTCCCAAATTATTAACATAGATATGAAAAAATATACATTGAGGTCAGGTATCTATGGTCTACTGTGAACAGAAATGTGAACCTGACGGCATGTGGCCAATGGAGACATATTCTAATGAGAGAATGTACTTAGAGCTGTCCACTGGTGATTAGATTACATGAAACAGATGTACCAGGTCTGACCAGGGCTACACAAAATTGTTCTCTTTTTAAAAAAAAAAAAATGTTTCAGTGTCTCTTAAGGAATGACAATTATCAGCACAACCCAAGCAACAAAACTGATGAAATTACCCCCCCCCCAGTGTCCAGACACGGTCTGAAAGATTGCTGACTGCCTCAGAGACAGTAAACATTGGCACTGTCATGAGTGAGTGGGTCAGGAGCACATTCTTAAATAGTGGACTTAGAGAAGGAGACTCTCAGGTGCTGGTTGCCTCCCATGTTGTAGTTGTGAAGGTCGATTAAGGCTTGGGTTGCCTCCTCCACTGTTGACATCTGGATCAAAGCCATTTTGCGATCCCTGGGAAATGAGACACAGTGGTTAATTTCCACAGGAAAATATAAGCCATAAATTGGAAAGTTTGAACCGTCTGTGTCCAAATTCAGAGTCCACCATCCTTTTGAGGACACTGTCACAGACTAAGGTAAGACTAAGGTAAAATCTCTTACAACCCATCTGAGTCTGGATCCAGCAGATTTCTTACGGTTAAAGGACTTCTTTTTGTCTCTTCACTGACACAGCTTCATTATTGTGTGAAATGTTGGTTCTCTTTCTCTCTACAAAATTGTATGTCAAATGCCTTGAAAAACTGCATACCATGATTTAGAACTATACAAACAAAATTGATGTGAATCAAAATGAGATGTTCAGGTGTGCCATTCATTTAAGCTGAAGGCTGTAACCTGTAATTTAAAAGTATGCCTTAGGTATCCATCTCTTTTCAAAAATCAATTCCTTCATCGATGTGCAATGTATCCTGGAATAACGTCACCTGAAGGAAAGGTAAAAGCAATTGAACTTCAAACTTGGCCTCTGAAGGAGGTGTCCTCCCTGAATTTGGACACAACTTAAGTGTCAGCTTCAGTCAGTAAAAACAGTGTGACTTATAAGGTCTACATACTGGAAAAACTTGAATGCTTTAACGTTGCCTCCAGTGTTGGAGAAGAGCAGTCGCAGGTCATCCTCTGTCACATCTTGTCTGTTTCAAGAGAAGGGCACAGCTTACAGTCAGGAGGGGGTTCTGTCGACACACTCAGACTTCATTGTCAACTGTTTTTAGAAGGAAGAATTCATTGGCACTTAAAAAGCAAGGTTCTTACGGGATGTTGGAGAGGTGAAGGGTGGCAGAGGGCGGGAAGATGTTCTGAAAGTTTTTGGATCCAGGTTTCTTAAAGCGATGAAGTGGTGAATTGGCATAGTCCTTAGTAAGACCCTGATCGTCCAGGCCATCACGGGGCAGTGCCACAGTCTGGTGCTTGGACAGTGTCACTCGGATGATCTTTCCATACATCTTTTGGCCGTTCAGGTGACTCATTGCTTTAGCAAAGCAAAGAAAAGCACAGTTTAAAATGAAAATGTTGTAAAAGTAGAACTCATGACACAGTTGAAACAGTGATTGACAGCAACCGTCAATATTCAGGAAGCACTTACCAAGTTGGTTGCAGTATCTACTTGTTACCCTATAAACTAATGGTGCATTCAGACCCAGTCTCACAACCCATCAGCTATTTCATCTGGTCACATATAAGCCTCTTAGAAAAAGCACCAACATTTTGCGGCTTCATGTGTAGATGGTTAACTAAAAGTTAACCATCTACACATACAAGTTAAAGAAAACTGAGGGGCACACACCGTAAAATGACTTGCGAAGCAAATATTCACATTTATTATCAAATACTTTGATAATAAATGCAGAAATTACAATGTGCTGTTTTAAATTCTGTGTCACATTTTACACTACTCACAATAAGGTAAGGATATTGTGAGAGACTCAGTGGATGTCATACTCTTTTCAATGTGGCATCAATTTCTACATTCTGTGGGTATAAAAAGCTGGTACTGTCAGTAAGTCATTCCAAGTTCATCATTCAAACGGCCATGAACACACAACGTCATTTAACGGATGAGCAGCGCCACCTGGCCATAGCGCGTCTTCGGGTCGGTTGCTCGTGAACTTGGTGTGTCTCATTCATTATTAGTAATATCAAAGGGAACTTTTACTTATTTCATTAAAATTCAGACCAAATAGGAAATAACATGTAAATAACAATATCCCTAACTTATTATGAGTAGTGTATTGTGCACTTTTGAAAAAGCAACAAACAGTACCATCACTGTCATTACCGTAATATATTAACAATTAATAATAAGTGCCAGCACTATATGCAAATTCTGTTTCCTGCATGTTGCAGGTATCGAGAGAAGAATTTGCAGCTCATGGAATTACATCCGTTGTGCAGCGTCTCTGTCTAGTTTTCATAAAAGCCTTATTTATATGCTTTTTTTTCCCCGTTACAACAGACAGTTGCTATTGCTTAACATTTTAATCAAAACTTTAAATGAACAACTTAACACAGAACCAAGGGTTAGGGAAATTTGTTAGGTATAAGGCTGTTCAAATTAAGTTTAAAATAATTTATTAATATCATGGCAAAATGTCAGGTAAGTAAATTTAAAAAGTTGAAAAAACACAAATTTGTGGTTTTACAATTATTTATGGAAAGAAGTAGAATATATATATTATATCTGAATTGTTGCACAGCTTTAGTTGGAAGTGACATCTACTTACCGAGCTGGGCCTGGTTGGCGTCCGACATCTGAATAAGAGCGCTGTCCTTTTTATTGTAAAGAATTTTCACTCTCTGGACATCACCATACACTCCTGCATTAAAGCCGCAGGCAGGAGGAGAAGAAGTGAGGTGGAGAGAAAGCAAATATGGGAAAAAGTTAGCACCAGAGAGAGGCTGACATTTTAAGACAAGAAGCAAAGGAGAAGGAGAGTAGAGCTCAGACAAGAAGTAACAGACTTTAGAGTGAGATGTGTGTAGAAAAAGACAGGAAGAGAGAAGAGACACCCTCTAAACAGATACGTTATCAAGCTGTAACATGGCTAGAAATAAAAACAACATGCAAGAAAAATGCCTTAATCGTGCATTAACTGATTACTACACAGTGAACTTTAGGGCAAAGTAATAAACATTAACCCAAACCAATAAATCGGGGCAAAGAGGTTTTAAATATTACCAAACAGGCTACTGTGTGCAAATAAATAACATTTAGATGTTAATAATGAAAATATAATATCAGTAATCAGCCATCAGTAATATATAATAATGACAAATGTGTCAAAGACAGAATGGAACCAGAACAAAAAAAGTTGGTAGAAGAAAGAGAGATAGAGGAGAGGAGAGGGAGAGTGTGTGAGAGAGAGAGAGAGAGAGAGAGAGAGACTGAGAGAGAGAGCTAACGATAACATACCGAAGAGGGTAAACAGACTTTGGGGCGTAACCATCTTTAGAGGGAGAGAAGAGCAACAAGCAGCGTGAGACAGGTAGAGAGGTAGAAGAGTCGGAGCGGAGCGGAGGTAGAGATGGACAGATCGATCCAAAACGGAGGTAGGTAGGAGGAATGGTGGTTTTTGTTTTTCCCCCCGGAGAGTGATGGAGGTGGTTGGGTCATGGAGGAGGGGGAGCAGACGGGCGGGAAAAGAAGCCATGGTTGGGGTGGGTGGGTTTTTGGGGGTGTAATTAATTTGGGAAGGGTAATATGAGGGGTTAAAAATTCCCCACCAGCACATGAAGGAGGAGAGGCAGGATGAATGGGGGGGTGGGGGTGGGAAGAGAGAGACAGAGAGAGGGGAGGGGAGGAGGGGTGAACAGGGAGGCAAATGCAAATTGGGGTAAAAATAAAAAATAAAAAAGTGGGAGGGGACAAAAAATGAAATATAGGTCAGTACACTGGAATAATGCAGGTAGTTTGGTCAGAGATAATGGCTTGGATCAATGTTTCCTTTAGTCAAAATACAGCACTTGCGCCAAAATGTAGTTCACCCTGGACAAGCATGGGGTAAAGGTACATTCTGTCAAAATCATAATAAAAATCAGCAATATAAAGTCATAACCATGGAATAAAAACAACATGCAGCAGCTCAGAAATCTGAAGATCTACAATCTTTCAGCACAAGAAAATGGTATTACAACAGCATGAGAAGAAGCTGAGGGGGAAAAATTTGTTAAGAGAGCATGCAGTTCAAATTTTGATCGGCTGTACAGCTTGAGCATGCATGAGTTGATATGAAGGCCACTTGAGTTAAAAGTGGCATTCACACAAGTCCAAGAAGCTGAGAGAAAACTTAAGCACAGTATCTTAACAGGTTGCCACAGGTCGAGTTTGATTTAGATACTGTCGAAGGCTCCAGGATGATACATTCATTAATAGCCAGAGAGAACAGACTGATGAGGGAAAGAGACAAATTAGATGCTATTCAAGTCACAGGAGAAGGAAAAAAGGCAGAGAAACAGGGAGGAGAGACGGCAAGCAAGCACTTCATAGAGGCAGGTAGTTGTTCCCAGAACTGAGACACAGGTTAGGAGATCACGAAATGATTTCATATGAGCTTTCATATGAGCTGAGGAGAGGTGAGCAGAGCTTAGAGAGAAAAACAGAGGAGAGACAGTTAGCCGAGTTAGATACAGTCTGACAAGAGGAGGGAAGGCCAGAACATCAGAGGAGAAAAGAGGGGGATTGCTTTTGGTGCATTGATGGAAAGTGACAAATCCCCCTCTCTTATGAGGACATAATGAAAAAAGAAAAACACAAGAGAAAGGCCCTGCGTTTTTAAAGAACACTAGACATAGCAAAGAAAAGGTGAGATTAAAAGAAATGTGAATTATATTTAAACTAAGTGGAAAAACCAAAGGTCCACTCCAAATCTATGAAAAAGGTGTAAATTCCAAAAGTGTTTTAGGCTTAGGACAGTTCAGTGACCATTAGGGATGAGGCTACATACTATTAAATTTTTCATTGTACTCACAATATGTTGACTTTTGTAAATGTCAATTATTAATATAAGTTAACGAAACACTGACTAGCTAATGAAATATGTTTCTATTTCTTACCAAATTAGGAAGTAATGTGATTTCAATTTGTTTTGGAGATTTCTACATATTTTACAATTATCCTCAAATTTATTTGGACAGGATAATTAAGACGTGAAATTTCTAATATATTCTCATGTTAATAACATGTTCAGCTGGTCAGAACTCCACCCGCAAAACACTGATGCTCATTGAAACATTTTCAGCATTGCATGTTTTTTTTGTATTGTTACCACTGATTGATCTGTCTGTACAGAATGTTTGTATTCAAAAACATCTAAAGGCTTATGAAAATAGGGGCAAATAAAGGCAAATAAAGGTAAGAGAGAAGTATTAACCCATCTCTGTTTATGAATCTTAAAAGGTTTCTTTAAAAAATGTAAGGTAAAGGGATTTCAGTGTATTTTACTGTCATTTAAGCCTTGAATGCAATTTTTTTATGCAATTATATTCATAACAGGATAATTATGAAATCATAAAGTCATATGCTCCTAAACCAAGTGACGATCAGTGTAAAATAAATGAAACTGCAGAGAAACTCAACTGTTACATCATTAGTGACATTACAACAACTACATGTCATCAGCCTGAATGCAAAGATAATGTATATATTCATAATATATAACAAAACTTTAAGATGTAACTGTCCACATGTGTAAAATAAGGGGTTTACTGAACCTGATCCAAACTGAGGGCTCAGGTCAAGTATGTACATGAAGAAAAATACCATCCTAATTGAGAGACAACTGGCTATTATAAGCTTCAAAAATAATAATAATAAAAAAAAGGAATGAAAGTGGTGGGTAGGTGTGATGGAATTTAAGCCTGGTCCATCTGACTGTTATGTTTGGATGTGTGTTACTGACCTCCTCATTGAGGTTGCTGACTAGCAGGACCCCGCTGGACCCTGTTTGTCCAGCGAGGGCCACCCTCCCTGCAGCAGCAGCAGCCGCTGCCGCTGCGCTCAGGGGGCTCAGGGCTCCTGACAGGAAGCAGACACAACAATCATGGAATGGAGAGCAGCACTTCCACTTGACCAACAAATTACAACACTGAGGTAACATACTACTGGATAGAATTAATGATCAGGGTTGGACACCAAAGCCTATTGTTTTCCCTTTAACAATTTTTTTTTCTCCTTCACTGTGAAGGATTTAATTTTTGGCAGCTTGCACATGCACAAAAAGTTGTCAAACAGTGTGCCATAAAGTCATACCGGATACCCATTTGTTCTACAATAAACACATTTGCTATATATATATATACCATGAGTAACACAATTAGCTAACTGGTTAACCACAAAGATAAAAAGAATAAAATATAAAAGTGAGATCTACCTGGGATCTTACCGAGGAGGGAGTTGGAATCTTTACTGAAGGCTACAGACACTGAGGGATCAATACTTGGCTGTCCATCACCAGCAGGAAGTTCAGGACGTGTGTAGTCACGACTCTTATCGTTGTTGTACTTTACATTTAGGTTCACCAGCTTGGAAAAGTCGATACGCAGAGTGCAGCACGAGTTGTAGATGTTCTGACCATCCAGTGCCTGTCAGGGGAAAAAAATCATCATCTCCTTTGTTTCACCTTTACATTTGGCTGTAGACAGGACTAACAATGGCAAACTGGACAACATGTGATTTGGGATAAAAACTGCCTAACATGATTAGTGGGAGCCGCAGCCCAATGACCTCTTACCAGTTTGGCCTGCTGTGCATTAACAGGGTCACTGAACTGTAGAAGAGCCTGGAATTGATTGTTCTTGGTGAATGTGATTATCTTCATGACTGTGCCAAACTTGGAGAAAATCTGCCAAAAAAATGAAAAATATACACTATATATATATATATATATATAATGACTTTTCTTTAACATGACAAAAATCTCATGTCACATGGTTGCTTACCTGTTGAAGCACATCTAGTGTTACAGGATAGAACATGTTGTCAATGATGATTCGCAGCACTGGACTGGAGGCTGCGGCAAGAGCTTCTTGAACATCTGAACTTGGTGACCCACCAGACTGAACAGCTGTCACTGCCTGCAGCACCGCCTGTGTCCGCTAATGACAAACAGAAATCATAACACCAACATATGAAACTTTCCTATTAACAGGCAGTCATTGAGATTGCTGCTGGTGAAATAAGTAGTTTTATTTTCTAACCTACCTGATTTCCAGCATCAGTTTTGAGTTCTTTGTGATTTGAGTACTGAATATAGACAGGGACATTGCGGACATGTGGAGTTACTGTGGTATAGTAGTTGACCATAGTGATGGCTGCCTCTTCTGTACCCATCTCTAAGAATGCCTGGAATGAGAGGAAACAAACATCTCTACCTACTACTTTGATCATTTATAATACACTATGCCCTTTTTATTGAAAATGGTGCTAATTAATAGATACAAATACAATAATGACCAATGCATATAAAAACTCAATGCCAATAATACGTAAGTTCACAAGTTATCTGAATGTTGCACTGAGGCATCTGTTGATAGATCCAGAGTAACGTGAGGAGTATGAGTGTTTAACAGGAATCTAGGGACCAAATGCCAAGAATGTGCTACTGTCCTCTGCAGACACACAATGGGCTGTTGGCAGGATTTTGTGTGGAGCTGTGAATGTTTCAGATGCAGCTCCAGATAAGCTGACAGTTTGTGTCCAAAGTTCAGCAAGCTCTCAAATGACAACATGGTTTTTGACAGGTCAAGATGAGAAAAACCATGAGCATTGTCAAAGAATACATCCAACTCTACATTGCCATTTATGATTTAAACCTGACTCAAAGTGTCTATTTATGAGTGATGTCAAATTGATGCAATTAAGGAAAATGTGCACCACTTTTTAATAAAAGTAAACCCCTCCAGTTGAAGTAGTACAGTTCAGAGAACCGACGTTAAGTGGCTAGTTTCTATGAACCGCCATGTTGGCAGCCTAAGATTCAGCAAAACATATCTGAATCTTTTAATGCTTTTTATAAGTTTAAAACCAGTATTCCAGACCTGCAGTACCCTACCATCTTCAACTTCCTGGTTAGGCCCTTTTCCACCATTGGAACTTTTTTCATTTACCGGGGTTAAATTAAACCTTGGCAGGTTTACACCAAAGTTAACTAGGTAAATATTACCATGCTAAATTTACCCACTTTATATTTAGCAAGTATTCAGACTATAGGACAACTCTTTTTCTAAAAAAATAAAAAAGGTGACAAGTAACAAATCTAGTGACTCTTTCCTGTGTTATTTAAGACTTTTGGAGATACTGATGTGAAAGTATGTATCGGGGTAAAGGGGGCTATTAACTTCCCTTCATCATACTCCAGAGAGTCACTGAAAGTTTTACAAGAGCCTGGAGGGAAAAAAATCGACACAATCTAGCTTTGTCACAATCAATTCCAGTCTATTGGCTAAGGATACCATTGTTGCCACAGGATGGGTAAGTGTCGCTTTATCATAATCTAGCATTACATTAGCAACAAACAGTGTAAGGTAAATGATTGCTGTGTTAACGTTGCTGTGCAGACTAGGTCTTGGTTAATATAGGTCGAGTCCATGATTTACCAAGAACAAACCACAAAATCTGTTACTTATGGGTTTCCATCGCTCCATCTTCTTCTGCTTGTTGTTAGCATGTTTCATAGCATCGACTCACCTCTGCTGTTTCTCTTCTATATCGCTCTCCTGTTAGCCTCTCTCTGGCTGGTTTGGCAAAACATCCGTCAACCACCTTCACTTTTATGATGAAGTTGTTGTCTGACATATTGCCTGATTAATTTGTTGTCTAGTATATATGCCTATAAAAGTAAAGAACGTTGTTTCGTGCTTGAGGGTGTTAACCAAGGCTGTGTGACGTCAGCAACTGGAGCTCTATATATGACAATCAGTATTTTTCAGAATGATAAGAAAAGGGAACAAGGAAGACTGAATGGTTGTTCAGAGGCTCATCAGCAAGCAGCAGCAAGATAATGAGGTTTCAATGTCACACTGAAACCCCTCTTGAGCAGGGATGGGAGACAATGGAACAGATGGAAACCTCTGAAACAGTGTTAGGATGGATGAGGAAATGTTTGTCAAGTTAAAAAACTGAATAAAAAATTATATGCTTAAAATTCAGCCAATTTTCATAACTTGAAAATCTGAGGTACTCTAAAACATTTCACCATTCCTGTATCCACTGCATCATTAGTCAGCATTGCCACTCACCTGGTTCTTTCCCTTAAGTGTGAGGATATTGGTGACTTTGCCAAAAGGCAAGCCGAGGGAGATGACTTCTGTCTCTGAGGCCTCGTTGGGCAGCTTCCTGATGTGGAGCACACGGGAAGGAGGAGCATCCTCCACCCTCAGCTTTTTACTGTCACTGCCATTGGAAGCCCCATCTGAAATGTAATTTAAATAAACACTGATTAATTGCACCAATCAGCATCACATTTAAGAAGTGCAAATAATGTGGAGTAAGGGTAGTAACAGTAGAAGCAGTGCTTCTCATCAGTGTCCTACTCTGTGGCAGCTTGCTATTACTGAGAGTATCGGGATCTCATGTGTCAAAGTATCAAAAAGCATCTGGATAAACAATATTGCAATTAGTTTGTGTTGTTAATTCTAAATTTGCTTTAGAATTTGTTGGGAATCAGAAAATGCTGGCACAGTTCACTACACACAAAACAATTGCAGCTTTCCACCACATCAGTGTGGTCAGGTTTCCTAAGCCTCAAATAAAAGAAAATTATCAATGACAGCATTAAAAAGAATTGGTACAGATGAGCAGTATTAAAGGGGACATTCACTGGAAAATCAAATTTCTGATGTTTTTTGGTGTGTCCCCATGTCCCTCTCATATCTAAGCATCACTAAAGTGTCACAAGCACTTCAGCCACTTTTGAGAAAAAAGGGCTTCTCTGTTTATCTGTGCTCAAGCAAGTGGTTCTGAAAAGTCGAGTTTAGTTACGCAACTAGCACATTTGCTGTGCAACGAACCCTCCCCCAACAGCTACTCTCGGTCATGGGCGTGAACATTCAACCTGAAGAAGAAGCTGAATCCCTTCCACCATTACAACTATTGTATCTGTTGAGAGCAACATGGCTCAGAAGAAAGGTTCAGTTCATTGTTGCTCTGTTGCTGGTTGTCAAAACAACACCAGATGCTTCATAGACTCCCTTCTAATGAGGAACAAAGGGCAGAGTGGATATCTTTAAGTTTTGATAGTAATATCTCTGCTAAGCTTCCTGAAATGCTGTTTGTTTGTACCAGTCACTTTGAAGTGAATTGTTATACAAACTTTGGGCAATACAAAGCGGGACCCATCAGCAGGAAGCAGCTCCAACAATCCATAATGAATTTCCTGAAGGCAATGTAAGTATTTCCAAATGAAGTAATAATGTCTTTGTGGCTTGACTACTTCTTGTCTTGAATAGCAATAGCTAACAACGGCTAATTGCAGCCTCATTTGAAATGCAGTGTGTGTGTTCGCCTTTTCTGTTTGTCTCAGTAGCGGTAGAAAATGAGTGAGTGAGAGTGAGTGTTTGTCTCAGCTCCACGCACACTGTTTACAAGCACAATGCTGCACAACTTGTGTGAAAATGTGTGTATTTTGTGTTGTTTTGCGGTATGTCTTTCATAGCACCACTTACTTTTCTGGCGTTCAAAATAAGAGCCACTGACACTGGAAATTTTCCTTTTGCTTAAAACCTTCAAATCTTGTAAAATAAAATAGACTTTTATATTACATCTTTCATTCTACTAATTAACTTTATAAAATAAAATACTCACTTTTGTGTTATTCTCTTGTTAATAGTCATTCCACAACTGTCACTAGCAGTAAGAGGAAGTAGTCTAACTTCTCACTTGCGAAGAACAAATCAGGTTTCCGAATCGCTTGGGAATAAAGCTTAAAGTCATATTATAATACAAATTTTATTATAAATTATAATAAAAATTTATTACATTTCTTTGAATTAGTTAATTATATAATTAGTTAGTTACTTATATAAAGTACACATTTTTATGCCATTTCACAGCTGTTACAGCTAAGACATTAGCTGTAAAAGAAAGTAGTCACACTTTGTGCAGAACAAAAAGAAAATAGATTAATGGATTATTAAATTATTAATTAATTAATTAGCAAAATAATTATTTTCTGTTATTTTTTTATAATTAGAACATGTTCTCTCTGATTTTTCTGGGCATTTTCTGGGCTTCTTGCTCCACATAAAAAAGAAATCCTTAATACAGAATAAATTTTGTTTATGGACAAAATGACACATTAGTTATTAGTCTTCAGTTCTCTTAACCACCTCTATCTATTCTGTCCAGTTTCAAAAGAAAGAAAGTAACACAACTATACACACATTTACAAGCTGACAGAAGGATATTTATCATGATGACACAAAGTAAGGTAGCTCAAACAGCATCATAAAAATACACACAATACTCACAAGGCAGTAGGGCTGCCTCGATTAATTGATTTTTTTGTTTATATTGATTTGTTTTTTCCATGAAAAACACAGTTCGAATTTCATCTTTTACTGCCACACTCTGGCACTCTCCTTGGGCTCCCCTGTATTTTCACAGTGGGCTGATCCCTCACCCCATCTCTCCTTAGATGCTTATAGCATGTTAGCAAGAAAGAAAGCATCAGAGAAGTAGTGTTGGTTCGTTTGCGAACGATTCGTTCTTTTGAAGAACGAATCGGTGAATTAGGTGAATTAACTGAACTGAGTCACTTACTGAAAAGATTCAGCTGAGCTCTGCTGCGACTCGAGTGAGACAGCAGCCAGTGGCAGCGGACGGGGAGAAAGTGCTTTGTTCACTCACTGTAGAATCAGACACATATTGACCGAATCACTCACTCAGCGAGGGAGTCTTCTTGTGTTCCAGTTAATGAAGTCAGCGTAAGATGTTTAAAGCGAGAACATAAAGACACACAGTCTAGTTCCCTGTTGTTTAACAGACTCTCTCAGTAAACACAGACTTAAACATTAGGCTGGTCTGTAATGAGAGGACACTGTACATTAATTAAATATCTTAATTTAACTTCACTCAGGCAATTCAAAAACTAATAGATAGATGTAGTAAAGTTATTGTATGTTTCAATTCAGTAGATAATGTAAAAAGTTCATAGCGTAACAAACAGGCAAATGTTTCTGTGATCTCGGCATCTTTCATAGTTTTTTGAGACCTACAATATGATAAAACAATACGTGAATGAATTCATCAGGTGAATCATTTGTGGCAAGGAAACAGTATGTGAGCGGATTAATCAGCTGATTTGTTCGCTGCGAGGAAACAGTACGTGAACTGGTTCATCAGTTAATGAGTCAGCCTTTGCCATGTACGTACTTGTGCACTGACTGAACTTAATATGCGCGCCCCCAGTGAATCAGAATCAGCCTCAGCAAATCCAGAAACAATGCCAATTTTTTGCTGAACTGTAGATCACTTTAAAAGAACCAAAATCCCTGAAAAGATGTGTTAATCTCCAATATTTATTAAGGAAATTCCTTAAATCATTTAACAACTGAGTCTAGTATATTTAGCGACAGCACTGGTGTCTGCCGACAGCTGGTGATAGTGAGCTGAATCACAACCAGTTCTGCTGTGTATCAGCTCAACAAGTGAGTCAGACGTAGTCTGTGCACCTGCCACGCAGGAAGAACTGAATGATTTGGTGAACAAATCTTTTGAACAAATCTTTTTAATGAACGAACTGGAAAGATTCAGTACACCTAAAAGAACTGTTGTCCCCATCACTACAGGGAAGAGCTTGTTCCCACAAAGGCACAGTATCATTGGTAATTTGGAATTGGTTCGGTTTTGTGTCATCAGACCATGAACAAATCACAGCACACTGCAATGTTTGTTCAAAAGCTGTTGCAACAAAAGGAAGCAGCACAATTAATCTGTTCCATTACCTCAAACAGCAGTATGCAGCTGAGTGGGAGAAACCTTGGTCTCTGTGAGATATAAAGGACCACGCGCTCCACAAATATCAGCTAAAAAACAAACTTCAGTAGTTGAGTCATTTTCACATTGTGTCCCGTACAACAAGACAGGAACCCAGTGGAAGGCTATTACTAATGCATTCACATTGCATATTACACAATACTGTGGAAAAGCCATGATTTATACACATGCTGAAAAACATTTGACCCAAGGCAAGTGCTTCCAAGCCACAAGCACTTTGCTCAAGTTGCTCTGCCTCACATGTACGTCCGCACAGGAGAAAGGAGGTGTTGTTTTACTCTAGCATGACAGACTTATGGTCCAGCTGAACAATGCAGCTCTAAATGTTTTTTGTTTTTTTGAGAATGAAAAAAAAGATTAAAATGGAAAATCAAATTTGGTTATTCTTAAGCCATATCACCTAGCAAGAATTTCTGTTAATATTTCTCAGTTAATTGAAGCTGCAACAAAAATGTCCTTCAAATTTAAAATCATTCTGAAAGATAAGAGGAGATGACTAAAGCCCTTCACAGAAAAATAATTTAAAAAACATTCTGTGACTCTTAAATTCTTATCAGATACCTTTGTAAAGTCCATCTATAAAGCCTCGACAATGGTTCCACAAGGTTAGGGACAATACAGTATGTGTGGGATAACACACATAGTATAAAGCATATATTTTTAACTTTACCTGAATGAGGGGTAATGCTTGTACTACTGAGAGGATTATTCACATACAGGTGTTTTTTTAATCTGTGTTTCCCATTGATTAGGATGACTATGGCAGTACTTCATTGTCTTCCATCGTGAACCATAAATGGTTTTCACACTTATAATATATCTCATAATGAGATAATAGACCACATTGGAGATCTGTGTGCAGCACCAGTAACAATCCATGAGAGCAGTGATGCACAAACTATCAGATTAAAAATGTCCTCAACTGAAAAGTGACCAAGTTTCTAGATGCACTATGAATAATACTGGAATACGTTTTCTTTCGTCTACTTTAGGGATTTTTGTGGTAATGCAACAGTCATAACAATAACAAAATTACAATTATTATTAAGCTTTAAAGCACATGGGTCAGCCTCACAGATTAGATTTTTGCTTCTATACATGCATGGTTTATTTTCCTCTTAACATTTAAAATGCAGTTTTATCTTCCTCTCTGTTCATGTAGACAGGAACATGGTCTTCTTAGCTGCCCACAGTCATTGCCAAGATGGTGATTTTTTTATTTTTTATTATTTGCAACTAAACTGTTCTTTGACATTTTTCAGTGACACACAAAATAAAATTGTCCCAGGAGGACAGCTATCATCACCATTTATTAACTATATCATGTCATCTTTCTCTATGGCAGGTGGCTTTTCACAAGGCTTTCCAGTCAGCCCTTTCAAATGAACTATAAACACATTTGATGTCTGATGTGATTGGACAGCATGTCTTAAGAACTAATACTGGGACACTATAAAAACAGCGCAGAGCCAGTTTATTACAAAGCTTTTGCAACCTTCCTAACCGGTGGAGTCAATAGCTTGCCAGAGTTTTCCATTAGCACCAGCTGCTGGCCAATCAACCGACTACTTTATTACCACATTTCCTCAAATTGTGGCCAGGGACTTTATTTACCTCGGCTGCTGAAGGCAAAAGTGCTGAAGTTTGTCTCACACACAACCTGGGCTGCTTGAGCACACACACAGATGTGTTGCCACCTCTCCCGCTCAAATGTACGCACAAACACACTGAGATGCACCACTACCTCTTGTGCTTAACCACTAGTGCAATACAAGTGTGCCCGTGCACAGACACACACACACACTCAACTGCACCTCTCTCACTGGAGCACTCACTCACTCACTCTCATTCATTAAAAATACCACTGTATACCGTAAAACCGAACATTTTGAAACACTGTAATATAAATTTTGGGTTATACCCCCAGCAATACATGCCATCTATTTATACAAAATCAGTTATTCAAGCTCAGCAGTTGATACTGTACTGCTATAAACAAAGAGGCAGGCTGAGAATTTCTAACTCACTTTATTAGACTGTTCCGTGGGGCTCGGATGAGGGCAGCGTGCAGCAGTGGCAGTCTGGGAATTTAGTTGAAGAGACTGGTCTCCCCAAAACCCTTGTGTGTGCCTTAAATACTTGATTTTGACTAACTTCGTATGTGTTCTCTTTGTAGAGATGTGAGCAGCTTTTGCAGGCATCTTTAATTCTGCAGTCTTCTCTGAGACACTTTTGATATAGTCTTAATGGTAAGAAGAAATGAGAATGCAGTGATACTGACTTTGTCTGTTGCAGTCACATGCTGTGGTGTGTGGGTGCCCACCTACAGAGGAGCGTCACGTTATTCCAACACAAAAAAGCTCCCAGGAGAGAACAGCTCCACACATGTAGCCTGTTTTAGCTGTAGCCTTTGATTCCTCTTAAGGCCGCATGTCGCTTCGATCAAACGGCTTCATGCGAATTCTGTCAATACCCCGCCCTATTCAGGGGTGGTCGGAACGAACTCACCACTGATACTGCTCATGCCAGAGTTGGGACTGTTGTACATACTCAGCTCGTCTGATCCTCTCTGTGGAAGAAAAAGACAGACAAGTCAGACACTTGTAGAGAAAAATGGAACAACTCTTTCCATTTTCTAAACAGGCCTTCAACAACAACACTGGAGCTACTGGTCTACTGCTGCCTTTTTTTAGGCAGGTTTGTGTCACTGAGTTAAAGCAGAACAAGGGACTTCAAACACCACAGTCATAATAACACATTTGAACTTGCTGATGGAGACAGCAGAGGATCAACAAATCCTATGTACTGTGATGTAACTTAAAATAAACATAGTGTGTTGGAGTTTGCTGTTTGTCAGGTGGCGTAATCAAAGTGTTGTTCCGTGTTCATGCGTGGAATTCAAAGCTATTCATACAGTGGAGCGGTTTTCCCCTAGCTGCTAATTATGGCTAACATGCTTGTTGAAGACATGGCTAGAATTCTCTGGTACTGTTGCTTTGTCAACGAATGCACATGATACCACGGCCTATGTTTAATGACAGTTGTGACAGACAGTACTGTTTTCCATCTTTAGGGGACCCCGAGAGCAAAAACTACACAAAAGAGCAAAATTACACAAAGTGTGTGAACCATTTGTTAATTGTCTAAAATCTGTTTTACACTGTGTTCCAGCTGGCTGACATGCTTTCAGTGAGAGTGAACGTGTGTGTCTCAAGCTGGTTCTCAGTGCAGGGAGGCACTCATGATACAGACTCTGTGTCAGTATCCTATAATCACACTTAAAAAACCATGAACACACTCTTAAAAGGAACTAAAAGGAGGTTGGAGGAGTAGGTGGAAGCAGGACATAAAGCACTGAAGTGGACGGGCTCCTCCTCTGCTGGTGTGGGTTTAATCTTACTGAATTTAAGATGTCAAGATGTGTCATTTCATCCTGAGCTTTAGAGAGTCCCAGGAGTTTTGCTGGAGCTGACGGGTGCCTAGTGCTCTTAAACCTGACTGATGGGAGGACGAGGAACCTGGCTAGGGACCCATTACCCACACAACTTTATAACAGTTTCATACACCCTCTCCTTGTTTCTGTCTGACTGAATTTGAACCAATTGTTCTTCTGTCACTAACATTCTTTATGGTTACGATAAACTAGATGTTGTCGGGCCTGCGACAGTGCCATGACACAAATAAATTGAAAGGGTAATAAAGTTGTCTGGCTTGGGTCAAAATGTGAGCATGTGGCACATGAGCTTCAGAAATCCAAGACATGGTTTCTCAGCCAACAGCTGCTAACCCTCTCTGGTTTATTCCTGACATTGAAATATTGAGGAAATAAACAGAATGGCAAAGACCACCATATCAGAGGAATCAATATTTTATCACTGTTTCATTTCCTTTCCAGAAAAGACTTTAACTTTGTTTTGTGCAGACAAAAATGCAGCTGACACTCAACAAATGAAGTTAGGTAGTCTGAACTACAGGAAACAGGTTTGTTTGGTGATCAGAAGGGACATGGGTCCTTCTCATTTAATTAAAGCCAGTCTAATGCAATGAAAGCTCAAAACATATAACATAAACATTGTTCTAGCCTCAGCAGGAAAAAAAGTAATCTTTAAGGCACATCATTTTATATTGAGTGTTTATACGAATGTTTGCTGTGTAGCAAAAAAATAGCCATTTCTTTAGACCAAGACTCAAGACTAAATCTTCAACAACCGTCAGTTCAACAAATGAAATCAGATGAGCAAAAGATGGACAAGGGAATGTGATATGAAATCATGACTGAGCTAGAAAAATTAAAAAGATTGTTTACATTTTTGAAGTATGGCCGTATTAGATACTGACACATAGCAATGATTGTGCTGTAAACAACCCGAGAAACTTAAGTGCTGCTTTGTAAATCGCTCAGTCCCTGCCATAAATCGCTCAGTACATAGAGCAAATCAGCAATTTTTATTCACAGCACCAACGTGTTGATACCCTGCTGCCTCCATCAAGTAAGTTCAAATATGTTATTTTCAGACTTAGTATTATTTTTCAGCCTTTTAAATCCTTTGTTTGGATTTCTTTTGGTGAAGTTTACAAATGTCCTTGTAAAAAAAAAAAAAAAAAAAAGAATAAATTGATTGGGAAATATATTCAATTATATTAAGTGAGCCTATTGTTAACAGGCTGAAATCTGTATTTCTGTGTCCCACTGGCAGCGTGTTTTCAGTGAGAGGGAGCACAATACGATTTTTTATTCTAGACAATGAGTGTAAAATTTTGTTTATCTATTTTCTGAACAAAACTCACCTTCACACCAACTGTCACATCACCGATGCTGAAAAAGAAAAAACAATTAGTGAAGTGGATTTTAAAACAACACAACCTCAACATTATACACACATACATATATATACATATACATATATATATATATATATACACATACACTACCAGCAAAAAGTTTGTAAACAAAAAAGTGTGAAATATTTTATATTTTTTGTTTTATATTTTAGATTCCTCAAAGTAGCCACCCTTTGCTTTGTTGACAGCGCTGCAAACCCTTGGCCTTCTCTCAATGAGCTTCATGATGTAGTCACCTGAAATGGTTTTCACTTCACAGGTGTGCTTTGTCAGGGTTCATTTGTGGAATTTCTACTGAATTTGTACATCAACTGTGCAGAGGAGACTGTGGGAATTCTTAGCTGCTAAGAAAACACTGCTGAGGAAACGCAATAAGCAGAAGAGATTTGTTTAGGCCACAAAACACAAGGAATGGACATTAGACCAGTGGAAATCTGTGCTTTAGTCTGATGAGTTCAAATTTGAGATCTTTGGTTCCACCCACCGTGTCTTTGTGCGACGCAAAAAAGATGAACGAATAGTCTCTACATGCATGGTTTCTGCAGTGAAGCATGGAGGAGGAAGTGTGACGGTGTGGGGTTGCTTTGCTGGTGACACTGTTAGGGATTTATTCACAATTGAAGGCACACTGAACCAGCATGGCTACCACAGCATCCTGCAGCGACATGCCATCCCATCCGGTTTGTGTTTAGTTGGACCATCATTTAATTTTCAACAGGACAAATTACCCCAAACACACCTCCAGGCTGTATAAGGCTATTTGACCAAGAAGGAGAGTGATGAGTGCTGCGCCACCTGACCTAAACCCAATCGAGATGGTATAGGATGAGATGAACCTCAGAGTGAAGGCAAAAGGGCCAGCAAGTGCTCAGCATCTCTGGAAACTCATTCAAGACTGTTGGAAAAACATTTCAAATGATGACCTCATGAAGCTCATCGAGAGAATGCCAAGAGTGTGCAAAGCAGTAATCAAAGCAAAGGGTGGCTTTTATGAAGAATCTAAAATATAAAACATATTTAGAGTTATTTCCATATGTGTTCATTCATACTTTTGATGCCTTATATATATATATATATATATATATATATATATATATATATATGCACAAGCATCCGATTAACCTTCTAGCAAACAGAGGTGACATTTTTGATTTTGGTGGCAAAATGGTTTACAATCTAGGGCTGGGTGATTATACGATTGCGATAAAATCCAGGTCGATAACGGTGATCAGCTTTGGGCATATTTACTCAATCACACTGCAGAAATGTACATGTTACCAGCCAATCAGAGTCTACCTTTTCCTGTGTCACTCTGGTTTGTGAGTTCCCGGGGAAGGTTAAGAAAGGAAAAAGGAGAATGACCGAAAGTGAAGCCGAGGGCAGCGAAAGTAATGTTAGACATTACCCGCTTCCATTGAGAGACACATAACTGCATCTTGTGGTGAGCTGTCTCATAAATACATGGCAACCCTATTACACACGCTACTTTATTTTGTCTAGCGAAAGACATGACGATGTCTCTGAGCACAGTTGAGAAAGTTGTATTCAGGTACTTAATAAAAATGCTGGACCCATTTTGCTGAAATTTGTGGCATGTTATTTTACTTTATATGTTACCATATTACAATGTTTTTCACTGATAAGTGCACGTGTGTGTTCTTATATTTTTCTACATTCATCATATTAATGCATCTTATTTACTATGTACGTTAGTAAAATGTTGAGTTAATCTCTACTTAATTCAGTTTTCAGTACAGATGCTCTAAAACTGGCAGTGTTAAAAAAAATCATGATTAAAAAAATGGACGATATGAGAACATATATTGTGATCATGTTTTGCCATATTGCCCAGCCCTATTATAATCTGTCTGTTAAATTAATTCAGAAATACAAAAGTATTTTTAAAAATACCACCAGTTACTCAAGTCTGCCTAACAAGCCTAGTGATTAACAACACCAGAGAGAGAACTAGAGCTCTCTCTCACATGATCCAATAACAAGTGGACAGTTATAAGTTCATTAGTTTACAGTTGGTATTATGTGTCTCAAGTGACCACAAGTATCTGAATCCAACTTTCTTGATCCATATGCAAATCAAAATGTACATCATTTCCACCGTATATTGTAGTACCAAAATGTCTTTAGCAAGTCCAACTCTACAGATGGGTCTGTTGTCATTGTATTTGTGTGTGTTGTTGGACAGCAGTGGCACAGCTCAAAGGAGCAAATCATATCAATGCACTGTGTGCAGCTTTAAAATTACATCAGACTGTTCAGATTGAATAATACTTATGATTACACCCTCTGGACACAAACAAATCAGGTCAGAGAACATCAGTTGAAAAGATGGCCCTTCAATGTGGACCACAACAGATTTCCATTAACAATGATAAAGTAACTCATGTGTGTCAGACCACCACTGAATATGATCTTGATATTCAGATACCACATGACAACATACACTACGTGCATACCTGTATTTAAAGTGATGGTTCAGGTTTTTGTTTGATTGTATGAGGGACCAACAGAGGGCCAATGCTAACTCCACTGTATGTGCCTCCACTGCACAAGAACCAGCCTGAGGTGTGTAGCCTCACTCCTATTGAAAACATGACTGCAATTGGGGACTTAGAAAAAGACTTTAGCCACCTAATAATAGGCTCACATCATAAAATATGTCCACTTAAGTCAAGGATATCTTAAAAAAATGTCTGATGCACTATTTGATGCCCACTTCTCTCACTGTATACACCAACTGCTTTCTGAGCCAACAAAGACAAATGAATTGGGAAGAGTCTATGTTTGTTACTTTTGAAATATAATTATTCAGATTTACCAAAGCAACGCAAAGTTAACAAATGAGGCAGCAGACCAGTTGGTCTCCTGTTCTGTAAGCTAAATTCCATTAATCTTCTGTATGGACTTTGGTAAAGGAGGGTGATATCTGACAAATTATAGGTGCCAGCCAGGAAAGGCTACAATTAGTTTTCCTTGAGCCCCCATTGGCATGTTTTCAGTAAGAGGGAGCATCCATGTCAAAAGCTGGTTCTCACACAGCTTCACAGCATCACCACACAAAAAACTAATATCTCTGATTATCTCTTGAGCACAGTGTATTTTTTGTTAAATTTATCAAATATCACGAGCAGGTTTCACCAGGACCCTAGATAGATAGTATAGATACAAGAGAGATTGTGCTTTATTCATCCTATAATGAGAAAATTAACACTAATTTAATTATCTGTATAACAATGGTTATTCATATTGGTATTCAATTCGTAGCATCCCCTTTATGACATTTACTATTCGAATATACATTAAATATAAATAAAAATTAGGGATGCACAATATTATTGACATCAGTATTGGCCAAATTTTAAAATGTATTTTCAAATATGGACAAAGACGTCAGGACTCCCCAACATGAGTAATGACTAAAACGGTTGGCACACTGACGTCAATGATGCACCCTTTACATTTTTTATGCTGCAGAATAGTGAAACTCATTTCTCTACACGCTGAGTAAGCAAACAACATACATACACATCGTGCAACTACAATATGAAGTATTTCAGACTGACCGTATCAACGGAACTCTACATCAAGTCAAACAAATCATGGTATTTATTACACATTTGTAAAAGATGCATCCTCAGCTGTTGCATTAAACCCCGACTGATGACAACCTTGTGCACTTCAGTCAACTCCGCACCACACTGTCCGAGTAACAGCAGTCAGTGACCATGTGGCATAGTTATATTTTTGACCATAGCGATTTTAATGACCCCAAAACGTCCAGTTGTAATTTGGCGTGCAGACTTTAGTTTAAGGTATTGGTCACGCTCGGTCAACTAAAGCTATGTTAGTTCGCTACAGCACAAAGAATCAACAGTACTATACATTCGATAGCATACTCCTAAACTTCACCAGCCACGTCGTTAGCACACAGCGACCACAGCGAAATAAAGGTGACGGGACAGTACGAACACGTCTATCCGCGACATCACGACATACGCAGAGCATTTATGCCATAACAAGAATACAAATAATGCAATGAACAGAGGGCGTTAGCTAAGTTATGCTAATATGCTAGCCTACGACACTTCCTTGGCGAAACCGAGCGCGTGGTATGGAAACCCGTTCTAACAAGCACACTTATCTACGTTCCCAAGAAAGTGCGCATTTGCTCGGTCCGCGCTGTGTGTGTAAAGGAGGTGTACTCATAAAGACATTGATAAAACATTACCCGTCCATTTCTGTAGATATTTCACTGCGCGTCCGCTTTACGTTGATTTCTCCTCAGTTTACACCTTCACTGCGCAAGCACGCACACACACGAAAGCAAAATGGAGGTAAGACGACGCAATGGCGGAAACGACCGAAAAGTTCCGAAGCTGATGGTGAGCCCTGGTCATTGAATAACAACATATCAGTCAACAGCGCCGTTTCTAGCTTTTGGAGGGGGGGGGGGGCGAATTTGCCAAACAACCATCTGTTACACTTCACGAGCAAAACAGGTAACAGTCATGATAACCTCTTATGTTAAAATTAAACATCTTAAGTTTCTGAAAACTGAACTGAAAGAAATTATAATACAAGAAAAATAAAAAACACTCTATACGTCATTAAATAAAACATATATTGAGTGTTTTTTTAAATGTTTACAATAAATTTGGAAGACAAACACAATGAGCCAGCATCCATATCAGTGTGCAAACAATAAAAACAAAAACCTTTAAGAATAATACTATTAATGTAGTGAGTAAGGAACCTTACTTTACTAACATGTAACACTCACAACCCCTTCTTAACCTTTTCTTTTTTCTGTGGGCAAAAGTCATATATAGCATTGTTTACATTACACTTAGTTTGTGATATTAGGCTTCTTTTGAATAAAACAAAGTTCTTCAATCAAAAACTTAATTCAGCTGTAGGAATGAGGCAGGATTGTTCAAATTAATAAACTGTATTGTCACAATAAATATTCTAGTAAATGTGGCAAAGAGGTAGAGTTAGAGGAAAGTTAGTAATAATCCACTCAGATCATTAATTCACTGCCACAATAGTCCTCAATAATCAACAATAGGCCTAATATTTTTTTAGTCACTTAATAAATAACTAGTGTTATTTATAAAGCAGTAGCACACTTCTAATTAGAAAAAAATCACAGACGAGGCTGAAGATGCAGCTTTGGGGCCCCCTGGTGGCTTGGGGGCCCTACACATTCACATTGTCCGCATATAGCAAGAAACGGCTATGTCAGTAAATAAAGAAATAAGATAAAAATTCCAGTTTTTCCGAATTACAAACATGTTGTTTGTAATAAATAAATAAATATACATTTCCATGTCCCTTTATTTTTAACAGGGACAGAAAATTAATCACAATTTAGGACATCTCTTTATCTCTAATAAAGTTTGATCTGTGACTTCAATGAATTAATTTATAATTCACATTATGAAAAAAAGAATGAATTAGTATCATATTTAAATGAATGGTGCCGGTTTTATTTTGTTGAAGTGTGCTTGTATGGGACAATAGGAAAAAGGGATTTTAGCCTTTGAACGTTTGTACAAATCCAGATTTTCTCCATGAACTTTGGTCCAGTAGAGTAAGTGGTTTACAAAGTTCAGTTTCCAGATGTAAAAGGCTGCCTATCATCAAGCTGGATAACCTGGAGAAAACCCAGACATACATGGGGAGAACATGCAAACTCTATGCAGAAAAACCCTGGTTTGGACCTGGTCACAAACCCAAGTCTTTTTTGTTGTAAGGCAACAGTGCGAGTCACTATTCTGCCGTGTGACCCTTTGCCAAGATATCAACATTTTATTCTTTAGAGAATGTACAAAGGCAATATTTCCCATGGTTTACAGACTGGAAAGACCAGGCTGGTTTTACCAGTACAAATCCAGATTTTCTCCATGAACTTTGGTCCAGTAGAGTAAGTGGTTTACAAAGTTCAGTTTCCAGATGTAAAAGGCTGCCTATCATCAAGATAAAGCAGCAAAAATATTCTTGAGGTATCATAGAGTTAATCTGTATCATGTTTTAACTGTTTGTAGTATGGCAGATATTGGGAAAAAAAGGGAGATGATAACCATTTCCTAGTTATGAATGCACCTGGATAATGTCAGGAGTCATAGCATCTATATTCCCCCATAAAACACACTGGAATGTTCCCAAAACAACAACATGCAACACATTTTCTGATGTTTTGTCTCCAACTGGTCTCAAATGTGTCATGTTTATGTGGTCTTGTGCTAGGTAGACAAATCATGGAAATCTCAATGTTACCCCATTCCCACTGATCAAAAAATCCTGTTTAATCCCAGATTTTTACAATTCATGCACGGGTGGAAAAAAACACCACAGGGAAGAGAAACCATTGGCAATGGGAATGGTGTTCATTTTTAAGACTGAGTATCAGGGCTCATACTCAAAATAAGCTTTTGAGTATAGAATTGTGATATTAGGAGAAAAAAACATTATTTAACATGATGGTTAATTCCATCTGTGCTGCAATTTTAGATACTATGGCAATTAGTTTGTCATGAGAATTAATGTGCCATAAAGCATTGGCTCTGTAAAAACTGTAAAACCCCCATGAACAGCATGCAAATGTAACTAGTGGTGGCCTTGCAGCCATTTCCATCCATTCATCTATTGTCTACTGCTTTATCCTCCACATTAGGGTCGTGGGGCCAATGGTGCCAATCCCAGCTGACATAAGGTGAAGGGTGGGGTACACACCCCAGACAGTTCATCAGTCCCAAGCACCTCCTTCTCCACAAAAGAGAGGATTATCTTTCTTCAGAAGAGACTTGGTTTCTGACACAATCTTTTCAAACCCCTGACACTGATGTTAAGGTGGCGATGATGTGCGAAAAGTATTTCCTTATTTGTGAAGCCCAAACCTAAATCACAAGATGTTCCATGTACCTAATCGTGTTTCAGGTTTGCAGCTGATCATCTTTTTTTTTCTGTTGATATTACTCGAAAGCTTAATTTTTTTCTGCAGGATGGCCCTAATACACGTCAAAAAACCTGGAGTGTGGGAGGAAACTGGATAACCTGGAGAAAACCCAGACATACATGGGGAGAACATGCAAACTCTATGCAGAAAAACCCTGGTTTGGACCTGGTCACAAACCCAAGTCTTTTTTGTTGTAAGGCAACAGTGCGAGTCACTATTCTGCCGTGTGACCCTTTGCCAAGATATCAACATTTTATTCTTTAGAGAATGTACAAAGGCAATATTTCCCATGGTTTACAGACTGGAAAGACCAGGCTGGTTTTACCAAGCCTATCTGGATCTGTAGTGCTTCTCTGCTGCTCTTCACAGTTCATATACAGCCATTTGAGCCAGAAATAAGGGGTTTGTCCTTCTCCCTCATCCCTCTTCTCTTTCTACTACAAGCTGCATCAATAACTTTTGTTGTTTGGCTAAAATTGTACTGAAGTGTTTGTTCTCTCTCCCTCATGGTTTACCCACATTTTTCACACTGGTCCAATTTGTGCAATGGGCCACTGGGAAAAGTTCCCCAGTGGACATTCACCTGTGGCAGCTAGTCTATACTGAGTCTGCCTGCTTGTACAGTGGCTTCATCAGAAGTTTGCTGATGGGTACAAAATAGATGAGAGCAGTGAGAGGGAACACAGATACTAACGTTAAGGGCCATTGGACCAAAAACAGTGATTTTATCGCAGCACATTCTACCTCTGCCAAAACCAAAACCATGCACCATCATCTGGATTTGGACCAAATTTGATTGTAGATTTGGACCAAGCACGATATTACCTACCAAATTATACACGTTCAATACAATTTATGTTGAAATCCTCAAATCTGAGAGATTCAGAACAAACATTTAACTCGTTAGGAGAATCCTCAAAATCATCATGAAACAAAATATCATGTGATGGTGGATTATAAAGGATTTTTTTTTGGCTTCTCTCTTGCCACAGAGGAAGAGATGCATATTTAATTTGGCAGAGCTTTTTATGCTGGATGCAACCCTGCCTATTTATCCAAGCTTGGGGCTTAAACTAGGAGTACACTGCATGTGGCTTTGCCACTGGCTGGGGTCAATTTAGAGTGTTCAATTAACAGCGAGCAATTGAGATTGGGTACCTTGCTTAGGGATACTCTGGCTGCTGACCTGGTGGGGATTTGAACTGAAAACCTTCTGGTTCCAAGCCCAATTACCTTCTGTACAGCCATAGGATAGGCTAATCCTTATAAAGGATTACAATGTTAAAGGTCACATAGAATAGTCTTTTTGAACCAAAAATCGAGATTACTGATGTATACTTAGATAAATCAAATAATATATATGGTCTAAAACATGGTCTGAACAGACACTCTGTTTCAGAGCTAATGCCCACCCCCCAAAACACTGAGTCTCTTGTGATTGGCAAGCTACCGCAGCTACTGTGGTGCTTTGTCCCCCAAACCGCAGGAGCGTCAGTTTGAGTGCCTGCGTGGTTTAATTTACCCTAGTGTGGAAAATACAAAATAACAATATAATGGATCATGTAAAATAAACAATTTTAGTATAAGTTGTTCCTTATTCAAAAGTAATACATACCGATCTCTGCCTGCCGCTGTCAGTAGTTAGCATAGAAACACTCGCGCTAACCCTTAACCGAAAGACACTCGCCAACATTTAAACACACAAGGTTCCACATGGCTCGTGCATTGGTTCACTTGTAAACACATGGAGCTGAGACAAACACTCACTCTCACTCACTCATTTTTACCGCTACTGAGACAATCAGAAAAGGCGAACACACACGCTGCCTTTCAAATGAGGCTGCAAATAGCCGTTGTTAGCTATTGCTATACAAGTCAAGAAGCAGTCAAGCCACAAAGACATTATTACTTCATTTGGAAATACTTACATTGCCTTCAGGAAATTCATTATGGATTGTTGGAGCTGCTTCCTGCTGATGGGTCCCGCTTTGTATTGCCCAAAGTTTGTATAACAATTCACTTCAAAGTGACTGGTACAAACAAACAGCATTTCAGGAAGCTTAGCAGAGATATTACTATCAAAACTTAAAGATATCCACTCTGCCCTTTGTTCCTCATTAGAAGGGAGTCTATGAAGCATCTGGTGTTGTTTTGACAACCAGCAACAGAGCAACAATGAACTGAACCTTTCTTCTGAGACATGTTGCTCTCAACAGATACAATAGTTGTAATGGTGGAAGGGATTCAGCTTCTTCTTCTTCAGGTTGAATGTTCACGCCCATGACCGAGAGTAGCTGTTGGGGGAGGGTTCGTTGCACAGCAAATGTGCTAGTTGCGTAACTAAACTCGACTTTTCAGAACCACTTGCTTGAGCACAGATAAACAGAGAAGCCCTTTTTTCTCAAAAGTGGCTGAAGTGCTTGTGACACTTTAGTGATGCTTAGATATGAGAGGGACATGGGGACACACCAAAAAACATCAGAAATTTGATTTTCCAGTGAATGTCCCCTTTAATACTGTTCATCTGTACCAATTCTTTTTAATGCTGTCATTGATAATTTTCTTTTATTTGAGGCTTAGGAAACCTGACCACAGTGATGTGGTGGAAAGCTGCAATTGTTTTGTGTGTAGTGAACTGTGCCAGCATTTTCTGATTCCCAACAAATTCTAAAGCAAATTTAGAATTAACAACACAAACTAATTGCAATATTGTTTATCCAGATGCTTTTTGATACTTTGACACATGAGATCCCGATACTCTCAGTAATAGCAAGCTGCCACAGAGTAGGACACTGATGAGAAGCACTGCTTCTACTGTTACTACCCTTACTCCACATTATTTGCACTTCTTAAATGTGATGCTGATTGGTGCAAGTGGCACCAAAGTGGCTGAAGTGTTTATTGCGATACTTTAATGATGTTTAGATCCAGATTCAGATCTTGGGTGACAATATCACATTTAAGGCTTAAGACTCTAAAGGTGTGTTCAGTTTGATCTTAATGCATTTAAAATGATCGCTGACAGAAAAACAAACAAAAACATATTTTTTGACTTTGGTGTTTGAAATCCTTCATTCGCCTCATTCATACTGGACGCTCTAAACTGACCATAGGTGTGAGTCTGAGAGTGAATGGTTGTTCATCCCTGTGTGGTGGCCCTATGATGGAATGGCAACCTGTCCAGGGTGAACCCAGCCTTTTGTCCTGTGTTAGCTGGGTTTGACTCCAGTGAACTTTGACCCTTATGTGGAGGATCAAGTGGTACACAATGAACAAATGAATGAACCTAGTGGCTATCACATTATTTAATGTGGACTATTAGTCCCTGACATTATTGGTGTATTTACATAAAGCCCAATGTAAATGTGTAAAATTTCTAAAATTAAACTTGACCATTCTTTACATCCTGCACCACAGCAGCATTTCACAGTGTCTCTGCATTTTGCTGTGTTGTGTTTGTGGCACATGAGTTGTCAAAGTAATGAAGATGTCTTCTTAATTTTTTTGACTTTTTGTGTTTGTTTTCTTAAGTTGCTGTCAAAAGGGTCAGCTCTCAGTGCCATCAGAAGTGTGGCTTTGTCGGAGGCAAAATACATCTGTGTGCTGACTCAAGGGCTCATTTCACCAACCTATTCCCATATTTAACTCATACACATTGTTTGTCTCCATATCACATTTGGCAGGCTTGTTTTTGTCCTCCTCCTTCTTGTTAGCAACAATATGACTTTGTATCAGCAGTGCAGTGGGCACTGTGCAGGATGTCAGTCCACTGTTATTTCCTGAGCAGCCAACAGGGCTGATAAACAGCGGTGATTTGCTGAGTGTTTGACAGTTTGCTTATTTTCCCCTTGGCTCAGACGGGCCCCTCATCAGCTAATTTCAACATGGCAGCTTCAGAAGCACAAGTCTTTGGGGAAATGTCATTTTTAATTAAATCCCAAGTCCTTTAAGATAAGCAGTTAGGCGTTAATTTCACCCAGGGTGTGACGTTGTCAGGAGCCCGGGAGCATGACGTATGTCTGTCAAGATTAATCATTATGCAAAAGCTGTCCCGTTCCCCCCTCCTTCTTCTTTTGCTTTGAATGAATGAGGAGTCCCTCACTGCCTGGTTACAAGACCACAGTCATCTACATGGACAAAATGAACAGTCCCTGGGTGTTATAATGAAGGGTTCCCTTGACAACCTGGTAATGTGTCCCTTAATGCCAATCATGCATTTGTAGTTGTAAATTTCCAGGGAGATTCTTTTAAACAAAACTACAATAGTCAAAATATAAATATAAATAAATATACAGTCATGTCATAATGTAGTGTTTCTTTGAGAAGTGTCTGAAGAAAACCTGTGGTCTATAATGTCAGTCAAACTGTTACGTTATCCCTTCTGCCTTTCAGTCTACTACTGAAAAAAAAAATATCTTGAAACTTGGGGGGAACCTATTCACTTTAGGAGCAGAGCAGACTCAAAAAGTAGCTGCTCATGCTGCAAGGTACAAAGTTCTATTCTAATTCTAAAATACAGTCACGGGTGTCACGGTTTGTCTATGGACACGTGTGGACCCAAAAAGGAGCGGAAGCAGGACGTAAAAAGGCAGCGAGGGAATTTATTAATACAAAAAAATCAAAAGCAGAGCCAAACGAAACAACTAAAGACGAGGCGACTCGTTGGCTGGCTGGACGAGGGTCTCCTGGGAATACTGGAAGGCAAAAACGAGACGTTAAAAAAAAACAGAGGAACGATAGGAACGAGTAGCTGAGAGAAACGTGTAGTGCGGATTGTACCACATAGGTTGTGAGACGCGCTGACACCTGCAGCAGGAAAAACCCAGCTTAAGAGGGCAGGGAGACAATCAAGAGAACGAGTGGCAGGTGCGAAGGGGAAGACTCCTCCCAGCCAACCAGTCAAGTCACCTGGGGGAAAAAGCACAGGGCAGGTTGCACAGGAAACAGACAGTCACTAAAAATAAAGGGCAGGAAGCCGGACCCTGACAACGGTGTCAATATGGCTTTAGCCTTAAAGACACACGAGGGAGGTCTGAAATTTTCTGCACCAGAGCAGCTGCACCACGTGTTCATCCACTCGTCAACACTGCTAAACCGTGACTGATAAGGACAATATGCATTATACTCTTTTATTTATAATTATTTATATTTATTGATCATTAAAATGATGATAACAATAAAATGTCTGAGTGTGAGCCAACAGTCAGGTGAAGCAGAAGGACATGACAGAGCTTGGTCTATTAATTATGATGCTCTTGGGATGAGAATGGGCTTTATGGGCACAGCCTACCAAAGATGGAGAGATTGATTGCCTTGGGTTATCTGTCTCATATGGATCCCATTCAGACCAGCTGGACAGTGCAGAACATAATATATTATATTAACATATTAATTAATTAACATTTTATATTGTATATAATTAACATTAATATATTTAATCTATTCAGAATGTTTCCTGAGATCTGATCATAGAAACCACATTTGGTGGTCGTTTTAGGTCAAATGTGGCCACATTCCTGAGCTGAATGAATTCAATCTGACCTTATGATGGATTAAAATGACGCCCCCTTAGCTGAGTGTTCACACTGTCTGTTTTTGAGTTTTGGCATTTCTGCCTGTTTTTGACACATGATGCACCCAGCACATATAGACAGAGAAAAGATCTGTTGATAATGATATTGACATTCTACCAGCAATATTACATAAAAGTGACACCTGTCACTGTAGTTTTGCTGTCTAAGCTGAATGTATTCTCCTTCCTACTTGAAGCCAGATCCAATCACATACTGTATGTGGTCACAGAAGAAAATTCACTGTGAATTGGTTTGTATGGGGTCATGGAGTGAGTGTGTCTCTCCATGCTAACCTAGTGGAAGGGGCTCAGGACACTCATGTCAAAATGTGTCATAATCTGGTTCAGGAAAAGACAGGGACCTTTTCGTTACATAACCAGTGTTATTTGTCTTCGGGGTGCCATTAAAATATTGGGATAATAATGTAGTAGCAAAGATATTGGGCTAGTAGCACAAAGGCTTTTTATTGTAACTTATACATATATGAACCTAATATGAATGCAAAAATCAACAATTTTTTATGTATTCACAAGTGTTTTGCAACTACTCCAGGTACTGTCTTCAAAAATTTAATTTATTTCTACAATTCCTTTTCTCTTGTTGCTCATAACACCCTGAAACTAAGCACACACACACTGTGTTGAATGTCTGGATGAAAATGACGATTAAAATCATTATCTTAAATTTCAGAGTCCAGAGTCACCTTTCACAAGGATTTTCCAATTTTTCTTCTTTGGCATGCTCGTGGAGTATCATACAAAGGTCAGAGATCAAGTATTTGTTACTGTTTGTTTCTCACTAACCCTAACCCCAATGCAGCATCATATCTATAAGAATCAGCTCTACATTTGATGCCTTCATTGTGTACGTGTGACTTGACTCACACATATGCAGTATTTTCTCCTTTTTGGATCCAGCTATTATGCAGCCTTTTTCAAAAGGAAAATACATTTTGTGTTGCTTTGTAAACTACTTGCATCCTCATACTGGAGTCCCTGTTTTACTGAAGTGAAACGAAATTAAAGGTTTCAAAATGACAAACTCCACAGCAGTTAAAAAGTTGGACAACAGGGCTGGAACTCATATGGGCTAAAAAGGTTCTCTTTTACATTGTGTGGATGTGTGTCATTCAAAATAGTTTTATACACTTTTTTTTTAGGCTCACACACACTTTTTTCTCTACACAGGCTCACTTCAGCGGTGATGTCAACAGGATAAGGCTACTGCGACGCCATCAGGTCATCTCCGTCTGAGAAGGGGTCGAGGAATTGGATGTGTTGCTGGAGGTGTGAGGTGTGAGGAAAAATAGGCTACGGTGGAACTTCTTGAGTAAGCCATCGCTGCCGATGCACAGCCATTCTCCAGGCTGATAATGTAGCCCTGCACATCTGAAATTGAAACATTTAAACAGAGAGCAGTAATGTCTTCAAATGTCATTTATGTCATGGCAACCAGCAGGAAGATAAAATGTCATCTTGTCGCAGAATGAATATTTCTGCAGGGTCGGAGAACCCATTTATTAAAATCACAGGCACCCGCGCTTCCCACATTACTAAAGAGACAGTATTCCCTGTCATGTTCCACACTGACCTGCCAGCTTGACATTTTGATTTCTTCATTTTGTCCTTTCCAGTGACAGAATGCATGTCTGCATTTGTGCGTGAGCATATGTGTAAGTACTCTGCAGAATAAAAGCCACCCACCCTGAAAATGAAGACAGTGTAAATGTCAGGATGCCAGCATGGCCACTGGTGACGGAGGGGATTGGCATACATGTCATGTATCTGTGAGAGAGCATGTCATGCAACTTCAGCTCCTTTCTTCCCAGTGCAGATATTAAAGCTGAGAAATATTGACTCCAATGCTCTTTTTATTTATGGCTAATTTGATACAAGTACAGTCAATTAATCCATCATTTGCCAATGACATCTGCAGGAGGAATGTCAGTTTGACATAATGTCAAAAACAATAATAGGTATTTTGACATTGTATTATATCATAACCAATGACCTGTTTCCTTGAATGCCTGTCAAAAAAGTAAATACAATTTTAATGTATAAGCTGCAGAATGAGAGGATAATGACTGTAGGCATCCACACTTCATTTAATCAAAGCTGTACTGTGAAAGCAAACTGACTGATTTTGACTGGGAAAGAGAGTTTCTGATATTGGCCATTCAGGACTATGAACTCACCGAGGCGGGAAGCAAATTGTTCCATGCAGTTAAAATGTTTTGAAATGCGATTGAAAGAGGTCCTGACACATAAAACGAGTGTCAATCCAAGGGCTGGATCCCCACAAGTGTGCAGCCAACGGAGGAGTTGACTCCGACTGCGGCTCACTCAGGAGGAGACGGAAGTCAGGTGCTGTGAGAAATGAGATGGTCTAGCTCACACAATACCCCTTCTTCTTCTCACAAGAAATCCTGAATCACGGTTCTTCCTGACACTTGAAGCCTAACTGCTGGTTTAACCCTTAATCAGCCCAAACGTCTGATAAAATTCTTACATAATTAAATATATCCGGAATAAATAAAATATATCTGAAATATAGTTCATTTTCAATAATTTTTTTTTTGTGTTGTACTTGTTTATTATTTATTGTTTTAATGGATATTATTTTATTTAATACTGGAGGAAATGGATCAGCACAGATGCTGGTGTGTGATGTTTCTCAGACTGAGAGACAAACATAGACAAGTCCAATAATTTCCCTTAAATCTCTTGTTTACATAAGTAAATGTTACTAATCTGGAATATGACTTATAAGCATAACATCTCCGCACATATTTCAGATAGAATTTGTACAATAATAAAACACTATTTCTACAGCAGTTTACCAACATCATATATGTAAGTCAACTATTCAACCTTTGCAGTCAACTCTATAATTATTATTAACACAGGTTTGACGAGATCAAATAAACCTAGTAAATCTTCTCCTTAAGAGTTAAAAATTGACAAGAAGAGGGAATGTTTAGGAATTTGATACAAATGTAGATTCTTCATACTAAACCCTGTTTAAATTACATTAGTATTACCATACCAGTAGTGAACACACAAAGTGGGTGCAGGAGCAGTGGGCAGCACTTTTCTGTACCTGGGGAGCAATGGGGATTGAGTGCCTTGCTCAGGGACACCCCAGCCCTCGGCCCATACTGGGACAGAGCTAGCAACCTTCCAAGTATGAACTTAATTCCTTTCCTCTTAGCCTTAGATTTAATATTAAAATAATTTAAACATAATATAAATAATAAAAAAGCTTCAAAATATCTAACTATACCATAATATCATCTTTTTTATATTGTTAATGTTTTAGATTTTAATTTATTTACGTTTTATTTATTTATTTTTTCCATTTGTGTTTGGAATATAATTCTTCAGGCTCCATGAAGCCTGTTGTCATGTTGTTGTACTAAAGGCTTACAAAGGATAAAAATTAAGCCATTGTTATTTTTGCTGGCCTCATGACAGTCCACCACAGGTGACCACAGGAATGGCCATACCACTTTTCCTTCCCCAGAGAGAAGATGTCACGGGACCGCTTTGAGGCCATTTTGTGGTCACTTCATCTGAGTGACTCAAAAAACAATGATGACAATGACTGCTGAGTACAACAAACTTTTCAAAATAAATCCTCTTTTATGAAGACATGGTGGACACCTGCAAACATAGCTGCAAAGCTACCAGAATCTTTCCATTGACAAGCAGATGGTCACCAGCAAAGCCCGCATCAGTATGAAGCAATACATCAAGAACAAGCCCACAAAATGGGGTTACATCTGTTTGTGCTGGCTGATTCATCGATATGCTACACATGCAACTTTTAGGTATATTCAGGCAAAGAGAGCCCCCCACAGGCCACTCTCTGTGTTTTACTACTGATATTGAGGCATTATCCTCTTGTTTGAATTCACCCTGTCAGATACTGGATACTGTGGCGCCACCAAAAACAAGGCTCTGCAAAACCTAGACCTGGTGAAATGACTCAGACGTGAGTGCAGGAGAGCTGAGCGAAAGTGCAAGACGGACAAGTTATAGGTGTCTTTCCAGACGTTTAGGGACAGCTGGCACGTTTATCAAAAGAAAACTGTGAAAACTGCTAAAACCAAGCATTTTTCTGACATCATTGCCTCTAATTGTCACAATCATCATGTTTTATTGAAAACTATAAATAGTGTTCTCAATGCCCCACAATCAGCCTGCATGGAGAACTCAACTGAAGTATGTGAAAACTTCTCCAGCTTTTTTATTAATAAGGTTGAACACATTAGGGCCCTCATTCGTCCTGCATGCTCAGCTGTTTTTAACCAGTGTGAGCCTGTCAGTCTGTCCTCTTTGGAAGAAATAGTTGGTCATATGAAGCCTGCTGGGTCTCCCATTGATCCCATCCCACCTCGTCTTTTTAAAGAGGTATTTCCACCTTATGCGCCATACGTGCTCGATATTATTAATGGCAGCTTAGCTGATAGGATTGTACCTGCAAGTTTAAAGCATGCGGTGGTGACACCACTGATTAAGAAGCCTGGCTTAGACCCCAACGTGTTTTCAAATTTCAGGCCAATCTCCAATCTCCCATTCCTGTCTAAGGTCTAGGTGAAAACACTTTACTGCCAGTTAAAAGTGTTTCTTGACATGTACAATATTCTCAAAGTGTTCCAGTCTGCTTTAAAAATCCGTCACAGTACAGAGTCAGCACTGTTGAGGGTTTTTAATGATGTTCTTTTAGCCACTGACTCTGGTCAATGTGTTGTTTTGGTTCTGTTGGACCTAACAGCAGCCTTCGATACAGTGGACCATCAGGTCCTCCTGTCTCGCCTGGAGAACTGGGTGGGCATTCAGGGTGGTGCTTTATAGTGGTTTAGGTCCACCTTAACAGAGAGGACTTTTTGGTGTCCATGTTAGAACCGCTGAATCTTCCCCAGCGCCTCTCACTTGCGGTGTGCCTCAAGGCTCTATTCTTGGACCTCTTCTCTTCTCCCTCTACTTACTACTTCTTGGATCAATTCTCCAAAAACATGGCATCGCATTCCATTTTTATGCTGATGACAGTCAAATTTATATGCCACTAAAAAAAGGACAATGCTTATTCTGTGAATCAACTACTAGAATGCATCACAGAAATTAAGGCATGGATGTCATTTAACTTTCTGCACTTTAATGATAAAAAGACTGAGGTCACTCTAGAGTGATACCTCCAGAGTTTGTGTTGATCAGAGTTCTTTAGGTCAATACTTGATATCTACAGCAACAAACCTGGGTGTAAGACTAGACAGTGATCTTAAACTTGATGCACAGATTAGCTCAGTTGCCAAGTCCAGCTTTATAAATGTGCTTTATAAATAAAGTTGGATTGGATTACTCAGCTGTGGTGGACCTTATGGTTTTTCCTATCCTCACTAATGGCTACATGTTGGACACCGATAACTTTTACACAAGCCCCACTCTCTTCACTGATTTGTTGGAAAAGAACATTGGCTGTTGTGGCACTGTCAGGAAAAATCACATGGGCTTCCCACAGACCCAGACCAAAGACACATCCCAAAAGGCTGACGGGGGACATCTGTTAGATCAGGAAGGACAAACTCCTCTTTGTGAAATGGATGGACATGAGAGAGGCTACAATGTGTTCCACAGTGAATCAGGCCTACAGTGGACAGACAGTGAGAAGGAAAGTGAAGGAGGCTGGTGTGTGGAAATTCAAATCCATACCTGTTCCAGGCTGTGTGCGTCATGGACTACAATCAGTACATGGTTGGTGTGGATTTGTCCGATGCACTAATTGGATTTAACAGGGTCCGCCAGAAGAACATGAATTTTTTTTTTTCCATTTTGTGGACATTGCTGTTGTCAACAGTTTCTTTTTACACAAGGAGCTGTTCAAGTTCTGGCAGGACCCCACCCAGCCAAAGCCCCTCAGCCAGCAGAGCTTCAGGGAGCATTTGGCCAACAACATGCTGGAGTTTGCTGAAGGCTCAGCAGCCACACCACCACCACCCACCAATTGCATGCCCGTGTTCTTTGACAGTGGGGAAACCAGGACCAAGAAACACTGCAAGAGGTGGTAAGATGCTGGAACCCCCAGGGTGAAGATAGCAGTGGACGATAGGAGATGTAAGTTTCCTCTCTGCCTCCTTTTGTAGAAGAACTGCTTCCAGGTGTGGACAATATGTCAACAGTTGTTTTAGTAATATTTTAGTGGTGTTTTAGTCATGTAAATAGTTGTTGTGTTTTTACAGTTTACATTTTATATAAATACATATTCATAAAAATTATATGTTTCATTTTGTTCATATACTGTTGTATTTGGATGTATTGATCACCTATAGGCCCTGTGATGGACTGGCGACCTGTCCAGGGTGTACCCTGCCTCTTGCCCTATGTTAGCTGGAGATAGGCACCAGCGCCCCCTGCGACCCTTAGTGGATAAAGCGGTAGAAAATGAGTGAGAGAGTGATCACCAATAGTGATATACAAATTAAATAAGTCGTTTTGTACATGAGAAAATTCAAATGGCACAGATGGTGCCAAAATGGCCATTTTGGAGGCCTCGTCTGAACTTTCTGTACTAAAACCTCTCTAATTGTGTTCTGCTTCACTTTATCAGAGCCAACCTTTGCAGAGATAATGTTCACATTGTACTATGATTACTATGATTTCATAGAGGTTTAGAGCTGCAGCTGCATCATTCCAAACAGATACTAATCCTGAAAGTGCCTGAATTTTTTTTCATTTTTGTCGTGTGCCATCTTCATTTACTCTGCATCACTAACACATGTACTGATATCTCAAAAGTGTTCCCTTTACTATGGCAAAGTAGTCAAATAGACCTTGTGGTTGCAGTGATATACTCATTTCATAATGGGTGTGCAATTTTCAAGCTGACAGGGTTAATAAAGAACAGCAGAAATGTTTATCGCTGCCACCTTCATTAGTCTGCTGCTGGCAAGCAAACATTTCTGGGGTATGAGTGGCCATGAAGGTTACATCTGGTGACACGCTCTTACAACATCTGGACAACAAATCCACACTTGTGAGGATCCAACCCTTTAAATGGGGCACAACTATAGTGAGTGCTGACAGTTCTGAGCATAAATCAGGTAGGCAGGCTCTTTACTGTTCTCACACAATGACTGATTTGTAATGTATATTTGAAACAGACATAGGAATCTAATATATAGGAATAAAACTGTGCACAAAATATACAGCCTTTTTTTCCCCACTCTTCAAAATTATACTGGAATGTGAGAGGAATGAATGAATGAATGAATGAATGCATTCTTTTATTACCAACTTGCAAATACATGAATGCAAACAATTAATCAGACTCAATGCAACTCAAAGTGCTTCACAAGACAAAAACACAAGAAGAAGAAGAACCCATCACCACAACACCAACACTCCCACCCATCAGCCCACTCTTCAACTACCCTAACCAACACAAACAAGACTGACAAATATTATACATAAAGCAGAGACAAGGAGTTGAGGGAAATGACAAGGTACGAGACAAAAAGTTTGGTAAATTTATTAATCAGAAAAACAGTGTAATGATGAAAGACACTCATATGAATAACAGACTCTCACATTTATGCTATGTCTCCAGGCTACCATCCTGACGCTGATATTAAAACAAAACACATCCCGCATGCGATTAAAAACACACATCGATTTCCAGTGTGACTTCACATAAGTCCTCCTATGTCTCCATGGGGACAAAGACTCAGAGAGAGAGAGCTGTCTCTTTTGCCTGCACACTGTACTGAATCAATGTGTTTCAATCCAGGCAATAGCTTCAATATTCCCCCCTGCTCTGTTTCCAATTTGGTGCTCGATTGGAGACATCGTTCTTCAGTTGTCTTCACAGAGAGTGGCTGTCAGTGGGGACGTTAGTCTATCCACTGGCCAGTGGGCTGTGGAGGCGGTGCTGCATTTATATTGTGCGAGTGCACGCGGTGCCTCTGGGTACTGAGGAGTTTCACTGTACTCATACAATGATTGATTTGTACATTTGAAAGAGAGGTAGGAATCAATTCAAAAATACAACTGTGCACAGAATATACTGCTTTTTTTCTACCCTTCAGAATTATACTGGAGGGTGACAGGAATGAATGAATGAATGAATGAATTTCTGTATCTCAAACTTACAAATACATGTAAATACACCTTCCCACGGCCCTCAGTTGGAGAATTAAGGGGTTAACAGTGACTGAATGAATACTAAAAAAAAGCCAGTACTGATACAGAAACATTGATTTGAGTATTCTTGTAACTGCAGCTGGTTGTGGGACTTCCGGGTAGGAGACCAGCCATCAAACACAAATGTTGCTATCATTGTTCTTAAAGTGGCACTCATAATGTGATAATAAACACATTATATCAATTACAATAATATGGTATATCATAAAGATGCAAAACTGTAACAATCGGAGCAGTTGATGCAGAAACTGTTCGGTTAATGGCACAATATTTAATGGAAGGGTATTCTCTGATGTTCTCCCTGATGTGTGATGAAAGCTAATCTTTGCCTCTAATGCTTTTATAATCTGCTAAAACATCACAGTGCACTTAACATAAAATGTTGCCCACTGTTGCTCATGCTGGTTTACTAAAGAAAAAAGAGAAAACTACTCATAGTCTATATACTGTAAATGACTGGAGGAGCAGAGGTGAAATTGGTAAAGATCATGGTTAAAATTGTAGAAGCTGCAGGATCACTTTGGAAACTATTTGATTGTTGAGTCATTGGGATAAAGGCTCTCTGTCCTGAAGTCCACCCACCAGATAAGCACAGACAGAAGCAATCGCTCAAGGCAATTAATTAATTCATTTGTTAAATGCTTCGCCCGTACTGACATGTTTTATTCCAATTATTATTTCCCCCTTTTTTAGGTTACTTTGCAGAGTAAGCAGCTGTTACTGATGCTGGATTAATGAACTTTCTAGCCTGGCTAATGCCAGACATCATCTTAATCACATTTAATCTTATTTATCACACTTTTTAGAAGATTGAGCATATGTTTTCAGACATATGCTCAGTCTTCCAAAAAGTGTGATCAATGGAGGTAGATAAAAAGGCCTGTATATGCAGTTGGATAGACCTTCAACCAATCAGATCAATGATCTGGATGATGTATGCAGAGTGGTGGAAAATGTGTTCAAGAAATGTGCTTGTTGTAGTTTTGTCGGAGTGATGGGTATTTAGTAATGGCACCTAATGACCTTTGCCAGGGGAGCTCCATGGAGCAAATGTCTTTAAATGTAAACAACAGCCTAATCAAAAAACAGCTGCTAGACATCACTTCTCTGTCGTCAGTACCTCAGTTTTGCCTCTGTCGCATCAGGGGTTTATGCTTGGTTTCCTTATTTGGGAGATTCTGAAGTCGGCTGAAACCACGTCATGACAGATGTGTCTGCAGAGACAAATCAAATTGCTTTCAGATTTGGTTGGGTTCACCCACACTAAAAATTTAAACTATTAAACTATAAATTATTGGTCAGAGTTCCCCCAAACCTGTAAACACTGTATTGAACGCCATCCACCTGTGATTGCTCTAAATGTATATGTATATCACATTCTGTGATACCAGGGTGACGCACTACTACTCTCCCACTTGAAGTGAGGAATGTGTTCAGCTGAGGAGATTTGTGTGAATACCAAGAACGTCCAGCTGTAGTCACCTGTTTCTGTGCGTACAGTATTTGGTGATGTATTGCAGGTGCATCAGAGTGTGAACATTCCTCTTGTCTCCTTTTTCTTTTTTTTTTTTTAAGAGATTGTTTACCAGCAGAGCTGAATGGCTAGCAGTCTGCGGCGGCGATGGATGAAAAGTGAGGGCAGGTGAGTCACGCGGCGGGGATGCGGGTTGTTCGAGTTGAGGGCCATTTTTCAAAATTTGATCCAATTTCCATGATTCTTGAGGCCTTCTGTTTCCAGAGGTCCCTCCACTCCGCTCTCCAGCGTGTGACAGGCAGAGAGGACCGAGCGCTGAGGCTTACAGAGTAATACAATCACCCACATCCCTGCTCCCCCACCCAACTGCTACCCACACACATGCTGATTTGGGGCCCATGCACACAATATTGGCACAGCTGCAGCACCCAGGGTGTCTTATGATTATGAAGATGAGTGGAAACAGAATGCTGCAAGCTGTCCACAGAACCTGGGGCCCTCCATCACCCCTCCTCTCTCTCTCTCTCTCTCTCTTCTAGAGCTGCTGGTAATTCTCAACATACAACACCTGGCACTTGTTTCTTCTTTTTCATCTGCTTCCTCTTCTGTCTATGTTGGTCTCAGTTGCTCTTGTCACAATGACATGTTTCCCAGCAGAAATACTAACACAAACATGAACTGGGATGAAAAAATGACCTGGACTCTTAACCCTCCCCCTGGCAGTGGTGAGAAGATGTCTACCTCAGGTTTTTACAATACCACTGATGTTTGCAGTTTCGTGTTCAAGTTCAACCTCACTATTTTCGGATGTGTCCATAAATCCAAATGTTTTGAAAAAATGAGATTATGATAATAGTATTCATGATGATAGTTCATCTTGTCCTCTCCCTTGTGTCCTCTTGTGTTACACCAAATGTCCTCCTCCTTCCATCCATGAATGTTCTCTGTGGTCTTCCTCTTCAGCTCCATCTTCAGCGTCCTTTGTCCACTATAATCACTATCTCCCTTCTGCATGTGACCAAACCCTCTCACCCTTCACTCTCTTACTTTATTTCCAAACTGTCCAACCAGAACTGTCCCTCAAATATGTTCATTTATAATCCTGTCCGTCCTGATCACTCCCAACAAAAATCACATCACCTTCGGCTCTGCTGCCTCCAGCTCCACCTCCTGTCTTTTAGACAGTGACACTGTCTCCAAGCCATACATCATAGCAGGTCTCACTACCGTCTGGTAGACCTTTCCTTTCACTTTTGCTGCTCTCCTTCTGTCAAACATCGCCTCGGACACTCATCTCCACCCTGACTGCACTCTCTTCTTCACCTCTCTCATGCACTGACCATTGCTTTGCATAGTTGACCCCAGGTATTTATAATTTTCCCCTTCTCTACCTACTACTACTACTACTACTACTACTACTACCACTACTACTACTACTACTACTACTACTACTACTACTACTACTACTTCCTTGCATCTTCACTGTACCAGCTGTCTTACTGTCAGCTATTCTGTCTTGCTCCAACTAACCTTCATTCCTCTTCTCTCCAGTGCAGACCTCCACCTCTCCAGTCTCTCTTCCACCTGTGCCCTGCTCTCACTACAGATTACAATATCATCTGCAAACAGCATAGTCCATGGAGACTCCTGCCTGACCTCATCTGTCAACTTCTCCATCACCATTTGCAAACAAGAAGGGTCTCAGAACTGAACCCTAACTTTCTTACTACAAACAAAGTAATTATTATGGCTGGTTTCAATATTCATGTTGATACTGATAGTGACAGCCTTAGCCTTGGCTTTTATGTCTGTAATGAACTCAATTGGTTTCATCCAACATGTTAATAAACCCACTCATAGTTCTAACCGCACCCTCAATCTTGTGCTGACTTACAGCATAAATGTTGAGAATTAAGTGTTTTTTTCCAAAAACCCTCTACTTTTGGACCAGTTTCTTATCACATTTAATTTTCTTATGATCATTAACAGTGGCCGTAGAGATAACTATTAATACAGTTGAGATCTGTCTGAGATGACTGTGTCTAAATGTAAGGAGGGAGCTCCACTGGCACTGACATCACCGCACGGTGTCAATATGATCTCTATCCAAACTTATCTCCCACTCAAATTGATGATCTTGTTAATAGTACACTAATTTTACTACGTTCAACACTAGATTCTGGTGCCCCGCTAAAAAAGGAAGGTAGTGAGTCAGAGAGAACTTCAAAATATGTGCTTTAAAACAACAGCACGTAAGTTAGAAAGGAAATGGCTCTCCACCAATCAGGAGGAGTCCTACCTAGTAATACCAGAATGTCCTATTATTCATTATCATTATTGATTTTTAACCTGCTGTTTATCTCTAAAATCCTTGAAAAACAAACCAATTATGTAATTAACTGCATAGCTGTAACCTGTTTGAGGACTTTCAGTAGGGATTTAGAAAACACCACAGCATGGAAACGATACTATTGGCCATAACACTTTATTCCAGAGGCTGGTGCATGTTATTGGTATCAAAGGAACAAATTAAATTGGTTTAAATCTTGTTCATGTTAATGATGAATATTCTTTACCCACTGAAATTAAAAATGGAGTTCCACAAGATGCAGTTGGACCAATTCTTGCATGCTTCGCCTAGGCAATATTATTTAAAAAAAAAAACAAGCAAAACTTTCACTCATGCAGATGACACACAGTTGTACATATCCATGAAGTCATACGACAGTAATCGAGTTATAAAGCTCCAGGAATGTCTCACAGACCTAGATGACAACTTTTTACTTCTTAACATCGATAAAATTGAAGTTATGTTGTTCGGCCCTAAACACCTTAGAGAAGCTGTACCTGAGCATTTAGTCACCCTGCACAGCATTACATGGCCTCAAGTTCTACTGTAAAGAACCTTGGAATCATTTTCAACCCAAATGTGTCATTCAACCCACTTAAAGTTTAACTTCAAATTTTTCCTCTTTAATAAAGCTTATATTTAGGGCTGGTTCAAGTGAAATCTGAACCTGATTCCAGAGCTTCAACACCACAGGTCAAATATTATAACTATAACCATTACAATATATTATACAGCTACTCATTAATGCTAACGTTTATTATTCTCATCCAGACTTCATCAATGGCTTGTTCTTTACTGAGGGTCACATGAGGACCTGGAACCAACCCCAGGTTCCATGTGGTGCATGTCACACCCTGAATGAGATTTTTGAAATGCTTCTGTTCTCTATCCTCTTCTCTTTCCTCCCTACAAATTGTTTGTAGTTTAGGTGTGATGTTCATAAAAATGTTAACTAAACTGAACCCAGAAAAGAGTGGAAATCCAGATTGTTTGAAAAAAAGGTACACTGAAAAACAAAACGCAAGACAAAGGAAAAAAGCTGACCGGCTTGCAAGGCTGAGCTCTGAGTCCGAGACAAAAAGACAAAAAGGCTAGAGCGTAAGCTGGAACGTATTGAATCAGTTTCCTGTTGACCTTTACATCACAGAAAAACAGTGAACAGCGAGACGGACACTGACATGGATCGTGCTGTGGTTCTATATGTTTCGTTCCTGCTGTGCTACACATTAATCACGATACAAATTAGATGAAGCATGGCTCCTGTGGTTGCTGTGTTGTCCAAAGCAAAACACTGCCGCCGTATGATTTCTGCCAACAATACTGCAGTTTATACATCATCTCCTTCTACTTCTGGGTCAAGGACCAGGGTGGACATTTTGGTGCATGCGCAGAACGCCAAGGCAGACTCTAGTCAAACAACTGTCAATGAGCTGTGGCCTGATCCTTTGGCTCAGCATCCTCCGACACTTCCTCCACCTCAGCAACTAGGAAGAATTTAAGAGGCAAAAGGCAGCAGGAGAGCTCCACTTCACAGAAATTATAGTCTGTTATACTTTGGACACTGGACACTCGGTGCAACTTCATGTACAGCCTACTTTGGGAAATGACTTCTCTGTTGAGGATCAGTTCAGTTCCTGTGTCCTTGGGCAAGCCACTTAACACCATATGAGATTGATATGCAATCTCATACGGCGTTATGAGACGGCGTTATGTCTCTGATTGTTTGTACAATGTAGACCTACAAACAACCAGACCAAATACATGTCAACAAGCATGCTTGTTGTTGTTGTTTTCTAGTAATGGCGTCGAATGACTTTGGCTCGAGGGAGCTCAGTGGAGCAAGACGCTTAAAATAGAAGCAGCAGCTGATCGAAAGACAGCTGCTCTTTGTTGGATGTATACAAAAGCTGCTAGATTTTGCTTCTCTTTTGTCAATTATGTTGATCCCTGGTCAAAATCCAAAATCACTTGCAGACTTGGCTGGGTTCAATCAGGTTATGTTAACATCAGTGGTCTCAGTTTGTGGTGATATCTTGCTAAACAAAATGTCAAGTATTTGGTCTGGAATTGTGGTCTGCTGCTTGGCAGATGGACATCTCACTCATGGAGGCCTCACTCATGTGATAATCTGCCAGCACTGACCTCTCCCCCTTCTAATAGTTCACAGAAAAGTAAAATATCTAAATTATTTGGGAGACCATGCAGGAGAATTTGCTGAGACCAGAGGTACCCAGCGTCACCCAGCTTGAGGTGAACTACGCATTCATATATTTTTTCCCCTCCACATCTGGATCACACTCTTTGTTCTTTTCTACAAGTCTCAGTAGAGGGACATGAACTTCAAAGAAAGTATATTTGATTTGTACATAGAAATATAAAAATTTCAGGATGGAAAGTCTAATCTATTCAAGAGTTTAATTTCACTGGCTGTTATAGTCCCGTGGAACATATCTTCCTATAAGGTCAAGTACAACGGCTGGTGTTAGGGTGTGTTTCATTGACTCATAAGTCAGAACTGGGAGTGGCATCACTCTTGCATGCTGGGAACATGGAAAGGCAAGCATATCTTGAGCTTGCATTGTAGGTATTTTTAGCAATACCAGTCACTAACTGTACTTTATATAGTAATTTGCGAACAGAAACAGCATATCAACATGTCGACGCAGGGAGAACACACAGTGCAGTCAGCACTAACTACTACATGTACCAGTTACTCTGAACTATCCCTTTGAGTCTGCGTTTGATTTGCTGGATTGACGTACTGGGGCAGGGGAACCTGATAATGGTCCAGAATTCAGCTGCCCGGATCATCAAATCAAATCACCCCTGTCCTTCAACTCTACTGGCTTACTATCAAATATTGCACCGACAATAAGTTTCTCCTTCTCACTTTCAAGGCTCCCCACAACCTTGAACCTCCGTACTTTTCTGACCTCCTTCACATCTACACACCCTCCCAGTCCCTCAGTCGTCCTCCTCCCTTGCTCCTCACCTCACTTCCTGCCCTTCTATCAACCATGGGGTCCAGAGCCTTCAGCCGTACAGCCCCCCCATCTCTGGTACTCTCTCCCATATAAACTATCTGCAAAATGAACTCTCTGCCCACCTTCAAATTATAGCTCAAAACTACTTTTTTAGATAGCATATTCCATTTGACCATGCCCATCTCACTATTCATTTGTTGAACTCTTTTTTTTTTCCCCCAAATTCTGTGCGTGTGCTTCAGTGCAGTTTCATCTTACCTGAACAGCAAGAGATCCAATATACCTCCTTAATTCAGCCTAATAAGGCTAAAGTCTCTTGACTGAATCCTCTGAGATGCTAAGCACCTTTGAATCCATCAGTCCAACACTTACTGTAACCACACACATACACGCATGCAAAATGATTAACCATTAGGCTTATTTGCATATGGTTGCATTAATGATGCAACCCAATGTCAAGTGAGAAATCATCAGCGTAGCTGCAAAATGGAGGTTTGGATTCCTCAGTGTACACCGTGCGTTATGTTAATGAGAGGTGAAGGCTCAAATTGAATAATGCCAATAAGAATTCTTGTGGCATTTGACAGAGAGCAAGGAAAGAGGAGGAGGAGGAGGAGGAGGAGAAGGGAGAAAACACTCATGCATAAACATTTCCCTCAATGCTGGAAATCATCCTGAGCACCCTCAGTACAATGCCTTCATCTTATTAAATGCAGTATATTCTAATAGAAAACACATTGTAAGGATGATAGCTCCACATGTAGCTTAAGTGGTATTTGTTATTTGCTCCTTGCTATTACTTTTTTCCATAAATGAAAATTAAGGATAAAAGCGCGATCAGTTCAAAAGCAACTGAGCCTGCAACATATAAACTTTCCAAAGTGCAATTTGCATTTTTTGTAATTCAGTGCTGTTATGAATGCTTCATCTGAATTCAAAGGAAGCACATCTAAATTTTAGCACAACAATGAAGAATCCTTGTGGCAAGACACCACCAGCGCTGTTTGTGTTCCTCTTGAAAGTGCCATTAAATGCTCTTAGCAAAACAAACCTTTTCTTGTACTTCAAACATTCCTCCTTCCATTAACAGGCTAACCCTCGACACTTGCAGCTATTATACCAGCCATAGTGTCTATTCCACACTAAATGCCACCTTGAAACTGGTTCATGTGACTCCAAGAGCTGCATCTGTGACCCTGAGCTTTTCATACACCATGCTTGTATGGAATACAATGTACAGTCAACAGATCCAGGTCTGTATTTGTATTCCACTCAACAGAGTAGGTGGACTAATGCTGTGTTTCCATCATGGTACTGTTTGGTTTGGTACAGTGTGGTATGGTTTGCAATGGTAAAGCCCTGGGTCAGGCTTGCCTTTGACTGAGAACAGTACCTTTATTTGATTGACACAATGCGGGCTGTGCCTGATGGCCACATCAGCAGGATATGCACCGTGTTGTCATACCAGTGTGGTGACAATGTACAACGTCATTATTCACGACACAACAGACAACAATGGAGGACATTCAGCACCTCTTTTTTTCCTGCTTGGTTTGTAGTGATGTTTTTCTGTCGCACAATCAGCAGACTGTCAGGGACAGAGTTGGTCTAGCTCCACCCTGACCATCCCGTACCATTTTACTCTTTTAGCACCAAGAAAAGGGTGCCAAAGAATGAAAGGATTGGGGCTGGTTATATTGATAGTACTTTACCAAACTGAACGGTTCCACTCGGTGGAAACACGACCTCCTAAAAGGATCAACAGTCACAAACAGAGCAACCCTCTTTCACACCTTGACCTCAGGTGAAACCAAAAACCTGACCTGGATCAGAGAAGTGAAAGATCTGCATTGTTCAACTAAATGAGAGAGGTTTTGTCCATCAGAGACCTGGATTTTCCCACCAGTTACTCAGAACTGAAGAATGAACTCTCTTGGATGAGAGGTGAAAGGCCTTCAAACATAAGCAAGTCCAGTACCCTACAGCTCACTACAGATGAATATAACCTGCTTGACTGAGAACCTTCAATGATATACAGTATTCCACCAGAACTGATAAAACTAGCACCACAAGACCACAAACATTTGCTTCCAATTTTGTCTATATTGTGCATCATGCTGCAGTTCTTAGGACTGAGCTTTTCTGAGCAGAGTTCTCAGATTTTCCTGGAGCCTGCTGGAACAAATCTCCGAGTTTGGGTGTTACAGCCTTATCACTATGAGTCACTAGTAAGAACTGCTGAATTTGCTCCCAGTCCTCAAAGCTTCATTAACAAATTAGTTTAATTTCAGCATGAATTAGGGCTCATCAGTCTCTCACTAATAGCAGATCCACAGCAATGTTGCCCTCTATGAATTGCTAAACCTTTATCTTTGAGAGGATCCAGTTTTGTTTTTCTTTTTTGTTGTTGTTGCTGATGTGACTGCATGAGTGAGGCCATGCAGCATGAGTGAGAGTAGTAATATTGGAATCTACATGCAAAACAATAATAGACAACAGTGTGCTATGTCACGTGTTTGTGAAAATCAGACGGAAGAGAGACATGGACCTGGATCTAAAATTAACAATGTGGCTGGTAATGTGATCTGTCAAGCTTAAAGACCGTATGAAGCAACTGAAGAGATTCTCCTCAGAGTGTGAAGAGAAGTGAACTCTATGGTGCAGTCATTCATTCTTGTTCATTTCGTTGTGATGGATGTTCGTAGAGCTTTAAAGCGTTTGATCTGCTGGTCCTGACGTGATTTATAAATATATTCTTAAGCTTGCAGTGGATTTTTTTTAGTAGAATCTTTAACATATACTGTATTTTAAAATGCACTTTTCCATATCATTCCCAACATCTGGAAAGCTGCCTGTGTTCTCCCTTTACAGAAAGAAGTTGTTAACAACCACAGAGCAATCTCAAAATTATGTAATTTAGCTAAAGCCCTTAAAAAATGTATTAGTGAACAACTAACATAAATCTGTGCTGATTTAATAGTTGCTGTTAAGGTGGTAAATGACATTATTAAGACAATAGACTGCAGGAAATATTGTACAGCTTTTTTTATTGACTTGTCAAAAGTCTTTGGCACAGCAGACCATGTCACTTTTACAGATGGACTCTGCAACACTGCAATGTTTTTCAAACTACTTGTCAGCTAGATCACAATGTTTGGTGGGTCTTCCTCTGCCTTCCTCTCTGTGTCAAGGGCCTTCCCCAGTGTTCTATCCTGGGACCGCTTTGTTTACTATATACTCTATGTAAACAATCTCTGTGACAATTAATCAAATGTTGCCTGCCATATGTATACAGATGATACAGTTCCTCAGCAAAATGTATGTTTTTTTTTTTTTTTTTTTTTTCAAATGGCAAAGAACTACCATTACTTCAAATACAAAAGAAGAGCATACTCCTGTTGCAGGAGTATGTTAAAGACAGAGGGCGATAGAGTATGGAACTAAATGTAACTAAATCAGCTCTATGTTTGTGTGCAGAATTTAAATAATGGCCTCAAACAGACTTTGAACTTATTGTCTACTTAGAACTGTTTGAATAGCGCCCTTGTTAGAGCCTGAGAGGGTCTCCATCACCTGTACTGGCACTATGTACCTTTCAGTTTGGCTCACGCTTCAGCTGCTTACTGCACACGGCCCAGTGCTGTGTAGCAAATGTGCTATAAGTTGTTAGTGAAGTCATGTTGTTCCCCGTTCATGTTCGGAATTCAAAGTTATTCACATGGTGGATCAGTTTTTCCTCTAGCTGCTGTTATGTTTAACATACTTGTTAAAAAATGGCAAGAGTTCTCCAGTATCATTGGATTTTCAACAAATGCACATGAGACCACTGCGTATGTTTAATGACAGTTGCAGTAGACATTACTTTTTTCCAACTTTTTCCAAATAAGAGCAAAAATTACATTGTGTCACTTTACAATGGTGGAAATGGTGCTTCTCTACATGTTAGTTGAACAGGAATTTTGATTCCAGTGCACTTGTGTTAATATTCCCTATAAACCCTGACTAACAGTGACATTGAGCTAGATTTGTCACCACCAAAGTGTATATATCTGTGTGTGATTTTGAACGCATGCATGACAAGGTGAGAACAGACCTTGTGCTAATGTGAATGGGCTTCACAGGGCTTTAAACATCCTGTCAATTTTAATGTGAAAGAATTTTAATGATTTAAAAATGTAGGGTTCTTTGATACGTAAGTTTAAACAATTCCCTTTTTTTATTAGCAATATTGTGTCTATCTCTTTAGTTTTGTGTCTGGAAATACTTTGTCTACTGATTTGTGTGCAGTACTTTATCACCAGTTTTGTTTTTTGTCATTTTCTTTTATTTTATCAAAGCCTTGAAAGGATGGAGCTGACACAGTTGTAATGTTTTATAAATCTCCTGGGGCTGCAGTGATGCATGCATTATTTACAAGGAACAGTTTAATTCCAGTAGGCCACAGAGAAGGGTTAACCCAACACCATTTCTCTAATTGTCCTGTGACATTTCACTTATTGATAATTTATGTGCGGAAAGCATTGTGCTCCGATTAGCAGTGTAAGGGCTCACCACAATTTACGGCCATAAAAGGGCAAGTAAGCAGGAAGGGTATATACGCTGTACTCACTCACTCACTCACTCACTCACTCACTCACTCACTCAGCTGACATAGGGCGAGAGGCAGGGTACACCCTGGGCAGATCGCCAGTCCATTGCAGGGCCGCACATAGAGACAGACAACCATTCATTCTCACATTCACACCTACGGGCAATTTAGAGTGTCCAGTTGGCCTAATCCCACGCCTGCATGTTTTTGGACTGTGGGAGGAAACTGGAGAACTTGGAGAAAACCTGCGCATGCAAAATCCATGGAAGGGTACATACAGTAGGTTAAAAAAAGAAATATGCAGGGCCAGCAATGAGTTTCTTTATATATACTGTATATAATATATAAGGCACTCAATACACATGTGGTTTACCTGTTATAGAATCACTATAGACTCAAAATCTCTGCCAAATCAAATGGGCACTGTGGTGATCCCTAGTGAGGGTGAAGCCTGAAAGTCAAAACACAAAATAAATTAATTTAACCTAAAGTTGGGGTAGACCACGTACAGTATTTTTGACATCATAACCCTTAAGCACAACATAAAGTAAATCAGTTACAGATCTGAGAGGAAATTCAAATTGTCCTACAGCCTTAGGAAATCTGGACTGTGGTAAAAGACCAATCACAGCTCAGTTCAGAGAAAGAAGGTACTTTAATTGGCTGTTCTCCAAATATACTATGAAGTAGTTCATATAGGTACCTTCGGTGGAAAGATTGCTATTCCGTTGTTTGCAACTGCCTACACTGCAAAGAAACTTATAAACAGCAAAGAGACTAAAGTTGAGAGTCGACTGTTTCTCATTCCCAAAGATTGGGTCGGGACCCACAGATTGGTCATGGGAACATTTTATGGGTCCCCAATAAAATTATCAGAATTTTCCCAACCTTTGAGTTAAGATTTATCTCTTAAATAATGTTTATAACATGCATACAATTGGATTTTAATAAAGTTACCACATCATCTCTTGGAAATGACTTGTTTACCACTTAAATGATATTAGGGGTTAACAGATATGGCTGTGCATTAGTTCAGTTTGCAGTCAGAATGTCAAGGTACAGCTGTGATGTTCTGAAGGTACGGTGAACTTAAGAAGATTTTATTAAACCTTTTGGTAAGTGGCTCAAATCTGTTTTTGCCCACTGGCAGCCAGATACTTCTGAAGACTCACCTCTTCTTCCTGGCCATCAGCTCTGGTTTTATTTATTATTTTCTGGGGGGGGGGGGGGGGGGGGGCGCTGCCGTCAGGAATGGCATCTGCTGTAAAAATATCTGCCAAATCAAATGGACCTGTGGCGAGTCTGGTGACCCCTAGAAAGAAAAAAAAAGTTTTGTCACTGATACCACAGGATGTAATGATGATGAAAATGTCACATAATTATGTCTTAACTAGTTGTACTTAATAATATGTAAGACAATGCTGTCAGTCACATGTAGCTACAGTATCAACAAGCAATCTGGCTGGACGTCTTTGACAATTGTTTATTAGGTTGTAATCATGACTAAAACTCACTACAAAGTAAAAGCATTTTTGTGATATGAAGTTTGCTGGCATATTTGTGGGAAAATGACACAAGGGGTATTAAAATGCCAACAGTGTTCACAAGCAGTCAGCACCATTTCTTTGAATTGTCCTACCTTTGACTGAAACCGCCAGGAAGCCTCCATATACCCAGTCTGTTTTTTTACATTTCAGACTGCTGCTGTGTGGAGGGCAATAAATCATGTCTTCGTCTCTTCTTCACTCGCCGCAGACACTTTAATCATCCTGTATTCTTGTGTGTTTAGCCATAATAATTTGGCTCTATCATGCAAGGACAGTCCTGCCTGTGATTTATGTGTGAGTGCGAGGGAGCGGAAGGAAGGAAGCCGAGCTGGAATACGACCGTGCCGCCGCTATACTGTTTGCACTATGTGTTTCACTTCCTTCCAATCTTTCATCCCTGTGTCTATGTTATACGTATCTGTTCATTTGTTCATTCAGCCGAGCTCCCTCTCCATCCCTGACAAGCAGCCATTCATATGTTACTTTTTATTAAGGAAAGGGAGGGAGCTGCAGACAAAGGTCAGTTACCCCCCCCCCCCCCCTTTTTTTTTAAAGATACTTTCCTTGCTTTTGTTAAATAGAACTAAGAAACATTTTGTCTTCTTGTTTTCTTTTATTTTTGATCAGTATACTGCATTCATACACAGTACAAGTCCATGAAAAGTAAAGCTTGTTGTTCTGACAATTAGGGTAGACTTTGTGCACACGCCCTTGCCCTTGGATACAGCAATAAACAAGCATGCCTGCTCTCATTAAAACTATTGCTAAAATTCACCTACTCAAGTCTGTGACGTCTTGAGGAAATGTTTTCTTCTTTATCTTCCTGTTACACAGACTTTTCCAAATAGAAACAGAAGTTTAGAACCAATTCATTCATCCACACCAAAGTCCATAGCCCACAGGGACGGAGGAGCTGCTGGTCGAGAGCTGCCTCAGTTTTCTAAGTTTTTGTTTCTGCGGTAACAAATGATTTCACACATAAAAGTGTCAGAATAACACATTTGAACTTACTGATGGAGGCAGCAGTGGATCAACAACTCCCGTATCCTGTGATTCACTGACTTTTTTCTTGGTGCAGGGAGAAAGTTTACAAAACAAACAAACAAAAAAATCAGTTTCCAGTCACAATAGGCTGTCTGATATTCAGCAAAAGTGTTAAAAAATATACAATGTATAATATACAGTAAAGTTATTGTGCAAAAAAAGGAATGAGGACAAAAGTGTAAAATTGTGTTTTTGTTTCCCTTTCATGACAATAATTTAAATTGTTGACAAAAGAACAGAAACCCAAATAACAAAGGTTACTAGAAAGTAAGCAAAAACTAAGGGACCAAACACAAAAACAACAACTAAAGAATCAACAAAGGCTTCTACAATGCATGACTGGAAAAAAAGAAATAGATTCATTCGATTTTATAGATATAGGAGTCCAGCTGTGGTAAAGTCGTTTGATTGGACATGAGTTGGAAAAGCATATACCTGTCTATATAAAGTCCTGTATTTGACAATGCATGTCAGAGCACAAACCAAGCCATGAAGTCCAATGAATTGTCGGCAGACCTAAGAGACATGATTGTATCGAGGCACAGATCTGGGGAAGGATACAGCAAAAAATCTGCACCACTGAAGGTCCCAGTGAGCACAGTGACCTCCATCATCACATAAATGGAAGAAGTTTGGAACCACCAGGACTCCTCCTAGTGCTGGCTGCCCAGCTGATCCGATGTAGTCAGGGAGATGACCAAGAACTCTGACAGAGCTCCATCATTGCTCTGTGCAGAGAGGCAAACATTCCAGTAGGACAACCATTTCTGCAGTACTCCACCAATCAGGCCTGTATGGTAGAGTTGCCAGACGGAAGCCACTCCTCAGCAAAAGGCACATGACAGCCCACCTGGAGTGTGCCCAAAGACACCTGAAGGACTCTCAGACCATGAGAAACAAAATTCTCTGGTCTGATAAAACAAAAATTGAACTCTTTGGCCTGAAAGCCAAGCATCATATCTGGAGGAAACCAGGCACTGCTCATCACCTGGCCAATACGATCCCTACAGTGAAGCATGGCATTGGCAGCATCATGAAGTTGGGATGTTATTTGGCAGCAGGAACTGGGAGACTAGTCAGGGTAGAGGGAAAGATGAATGCAGCAATGTACAGAGATGTCCTTGATGATAACCTGCTCCAGAGCGCTGTTGAACAGGACACCGACACCAAACACTCAGCCAAATTATCAAAGGAGTGGCTTTGGAACAACTCTTTTAGAGCCCAGGCATGAACCTGATTGAACATCTCTGAAGAAACCTGAAAATGGCTGTGCACCAATGCTCCCCATCCAAGCCGATGGAGCTTGAGGCCCAAAATACACTAGTTGCGGAACATTTGCATTTCCTCTCCGATCTGGTGTCGGAGCTGATCCACATCCATTCCATTCAGTGCGTCAAAGTGCACTGCTTGCGAACGTCTGCATAATGTCTCCATGTTGTGCAGCAACAACTCAGTTGTGGAAGGTGGATACGCAGCATTTGATGGCGGACGGTTGACACCACATCGTATTCACCGCATCATAGAAATGCCATAATGCTCCTATTTCTTCGCTCCATGGAAAAACTGCTCTGTTTGGTGTATTAACAACATATACAGTAAATTTAAAACCCTAGTCTTGCGACTCAAGCTTTCTAGCTGTGCGGAAACGGGTGGACGTGAGACGCAAGCAGTGTAAATTGGTGGAACTGTGTGGAACGCAACGTATCCATTCCGCATCTGTTCCAAAACAGGAAAACCAGGGATAACGTGTGAGACACCCAACTCCTCCAAAGAAAAGCAGAAGTCAAAGTGGAGCAGTTTTTATCAACTTAAAAATAATAAAACAAACTTCTCACTCTTCTAAAAACTGAGATTCTGAACTTAAAAAGAGAATCTTCAGTTCTGCTACATTTAAAATAATCCTAACTCAAAGTTAACAATATAGACCTATATAATATACACTGGTTTGAATATGTACAGCGAATTACACAATTGAAACTAACAAGTAATTTCAAAGAAGCTCTCGCAAAAGCAAACAATAACTTCCAATTCTAAACAACACACAAAACGACTTACCCAGTTTTGCTTCTGATAAATAAACTTACCAACCACTATCTGTAACAATAATGAGACTCTGGTTTTGGTTTGGGGAATGAGTGAACAGTTTGAGGAGGGTTTTAATATCCCAGGATCTTCGTCCACTCACATCAAGTCAAGTCAAGTCTTGCTCCCTTGATCCACTCACAGTATGCCATCAGGTCACTGACATCCTCCTGAGAGACTGACAATCGGAGACACACCTACACTCAGAGGAGAAAGCTACAGTTCAAACCACAATCTACAAACCCAAATGACCCAGAGTCATAACACCACGATATTAACCAATGTCAAATGAAAAGTGAATATAATATGCAACAAACTCAAAGGTGCAGGTTTTATAAGGTGAGCCTTTTGTTCAGTGGCTAAAATGAGTTTTTCCTTATGTCTTAGGAATATGTTCACAATGTTCTCATTTTTAGATGGCCTTTAGATACATTCCATATACCTAAGTTAGATGGATGGAGGCTGCAACAGATCAACTCCTGTGCGCTATGATGTAAAGTCACAATTTTTTTAAGGATTTTGGTTCAGGAGAGTAAATATATGAGAAGAATACAAAACTATATGTTGCTTCACAAAATCAATAATCAAAGTAGATTTATTTATTTTTTTTAAATTTGTGCCTGTTCTTTATAACTGCTTAGGTCATTATGTTTCATTTAGTTTACCTGCCACTGCCACTTTACTGTGATGAGCTGGCTCTGGAAAAAAAGAAAAAAAAAAAAAGGTTCTCATGGGTCAACAACCATCAGCGTTTTGTTCAAAGACATAAATATGAGAATGCGCTGAAGAATCAGTTAACAACCTCTCCAGCAGGGTTTAGTTTAGTGGAGTAATAAATAGTGAGGTGAGACAGGGAGGACAGCCAATCAGGCGCCTTCCTCTGCCAGCTGATTAGGTGTTGCTGCCTCATTAATCACAAACAACAGCTTTGGTGCACAGTAATTAATTAATCTATTTTAATCAAATCAAAACATGGTCCTATTGTTTGGAGAGGAGTGTGGCTGCTGGTGATGGGAGAAATCACAGGGCTTCAGTGTGAGACCTGTCTTGGAAAGCTCTAATTGAGATATTGGCAGAGTCTGAGTGAAGCAGATGGGTTGAAAAGGAGTAGGAGATGACTGGTGCCAAGCAGAGTGGGCTGACTCACTTCTTCATTAACACATTTCCACTAACAGGGGAAGTTAGGCCTGAGTGGCAGTGCTAACCACAGCCTACTAATGTACTCTAATCCAGCTCTGCTGCTTGGGCTGGCAAAATGGGAGGTTTCTGAGTCCAGCATATTCCATACTTTAGGTTCATCCAGTGAAAGTGACCTGGCAGGTCCAAAAATACACCAAGGTTTGTGAGCTGTCTGGAGTCCACCACCAGACAAAATCACTCCTGACAAAACACAGATACATTCAGTCACATCTGACTGTATCTCTGTGTGTTTGTCTACTTTCGGGGATACATTTAGGAAACAGTCAGATGGGGACACTCGCATAGTGGGCTCTTGTGTTGTTTACTCATGGAGTTTGTCAGCTGCTGCTTTGTTTTACAAAGGGTTTGCCTTTGACATCCAAAACTACCACTGGTAGTTGGTTTTCTTAGCCTTAGGCTCTAGCCACACAGAAACAGAACAAAATGTAAACAGTCTTTTTTTCTTTGCCGTTTGGAAAAGAACGGCACTATTTCAGGAAATGTCTTCATTCACACAAAACCTCCCGAAACAGGCCAAGCCCGTATGTGGCATTAGGCCTGGTTTCATCAGGCATATACAGGCCTGAAGAGGTTGAGCATGCACATACAGCATGTGCACTGTGTACAAACACTGTGTGTTTTTTTAAATAAAGCTTTAATTGAATAGGTTTACGTTACAACGCATACAGTCACAGAAACAGAGACAGAATGAAGAGGGCGACTAAGGAAAGGCAAAGTTATAAAGAGAAAAGACCAAACTTCAAACACAAGAAGAGGAAGATGACAAAGACAAATATAAGCAACAGCAAATGCAAGTGCAACAGAGAGGTGCTATGATATCGCTTTCCCAAAGTAGCATATTGGCTGTCTACATGAAAATGCAAGAGTTGTGGTTTTTTTTAAAATAGCATTTCAGAGCTCCCAACGTGCTGTTTCCATGTGAATGAAATTCTGATACAATAAAAAAGTGAGGCATATTCAGCCCCTTAGAATAAGTCTTTTGTATGTTCTTCAGGCAAGGGGCGTGCATTTTATGTTCTGATGCAAAAGTTCACTATGCAAATACAGGGGAATGATGTGTGACTCAAATAAATGTCAAGATGTTTTGAGTATGAAAGTGTGTGCGGGGGAAAATGAACGGAGTTCATTTTATGTTTTTTATGTTTCTCTTCTCTTAAGAGAAGATTTACTTTGAAAACAGGTACAGAATGCGCTGTGTTTGTGTCCTATGTGACACGTATAGACAGTGAAACTGTGATCACAGATCATTTCACTCTCTATTTTGCTGTGAGCAGAGCGCAGCCAGCAGAGGAAACAGACAAGAGCTCTAATCTCAAGAAAAGACGTGTGTCTAAGTTGCATCCCACATGGGTTGGTTGGTGTGGTCGAGCTGATCTGCTATTCTTTGTGCCTAAATGAAAAACAATACACATGCAATGATTATTTTTCCAGTTTGGTCTATTTTTCAAAATCTATTACCAAAGTCCTTAAAATTGCTATTTATGAAATAAGCAGTCAGATTCTGAAAATTGATGGATGTGTATCCCATGTGTCTTGATGCTCCACGTATTCTCCAAGACATTCAAACCCCCCCCCCCCCCCCCCCCCCCCCCCCCCCCCCCCACCCCCCCCCCCCCCTCCACTATATGAACAGTATCTGTGCGTTTTTTTCTGGCCGTTTCAGTATTACTCAATTTTCTTTGAAAGTACACACACATTTGTCATTTATGGCGAGACAGAGTTGAGCAGACGTGCAGCAGCAGAGAGGGGGCAGAGCGTGGGGGAGATGGCGCTTCTGGCACTGACAGGCTCATGTGTGATTTTAGCCATCACGGCTATTTGAATTCGAGACACTTTGCTGTGCTTCTGCATCCAGTGTGGCCCACGAGCATGAGTAAGTGAATAGTGATTATGATTAGAGCGAGTGCATCTTGGGAAAATGAATCTGAGTTGACTCAAAGTCCTAAAGAAGCTTGGATATGTATAAGCAGTATCTTTTTTTTTTTAATAACATTAATGAAGCATTAAATTGATGAATTCCTTTCATAGTTTTTATAAGGTAGACTCTCCCTGTAAGTGTGTGTCTCATGCAGTGTGTGTTATTAAAAAAGAATTACGGGTGAGATGTTTCCCTCCCCTCCAATAAGACCTTTATCTTCCTCTTAAAATTGCATACACCGTTCTCTCGGAAAAGCAGTGGAAATTTCTCTCAATATGCAAACCTGTGTTCCCGGGCGCCTTAATGGCTGTCCTGTGATGTATTTACCAGATATGCAAATATGACATTTCTCCTATGTGATTGCTCTTCAATTGGCGCTCTACCCCTCTACCCTCCATCCCCCTCACACTCACTCTCTCTCTGTTTTGCTCAAAACACTAGTGTGGACTTAAAACATCAGCTTGGTAAAACTAAAGAGAAACTTTTTCTCCATTTTCATTTCTTCAACCTGCTCTTTTAACTAACAAACCCAAATATTTTGAAAGAAATCCATTTCACAAAAGGCTCAAGTACACTTATTTCAGTCCACGATATGCTCTGCGTATTTAGCGTGTGGCGACACAAGCTGCTGGTCTGCTGCTGCCTCATCTGGGAAGTCAGTGTCACTCAGGTGATTCCAAAGAAAACATTTCAAACACCAAAGTCATAAAATAACTTGCTAATAGAAGCTGCACTGGATCAGTGTGCTGAGATGTACACCCGAAGAAAACCTGTTCTTTTTTTTTCTCTCTTTTTTTTTTACATATTTGGGTATATCAATATTTAATGTCAATTTTAACAAAGCAAGTCGAATTTCTGGTGCATCACATCAGATGCACATGTTCCAAACACTGTAACTTTGAAATTTTGAAGGAGGCTTTCCCTATTTAAACCTCAAACATTTAGTTTAGTGTGTTCCTGCCTGTTAAAGTGAGAGTGAACACTTGTGAGATTGAAAGAGTTGTCTGAGGCCTTCAGGAAGAAGACTGTAGCAGCTTATGAGTCTGGTAAGGGATTTAAAAAGCTCTCAAAAGGATTTCAAATCAGCCATTCCGTTGTCTGGAAAATAGTCTGCAAGTGGAGGACATTCAAAACTACTGCCAACATGCCTGGGTCTGGCTGTCCAAGCAAGCTCGCCCCGAGAGCAAGCTGCTAAAAGAAGTCTCCAAAAACCCTAAAATGTCATGAAGGGACCTACAGGAGGATCGTGCTACTGTTGATGTGAAAGTGCATGCCTCTACAATCAGAAAGAGACTGCACGTGTTTAACTGGCATGGGAGGTGTGCAACAAGGAAACCTTTGCTCTCCCAAAGATACATGAAGGCCACACTGAAGTTTGCCAGAGAGAACATAGACAAAGTTTAGGACTTCTGGAACAATGTTCTTTGGACAGATGAGTCTAAAATGGATTTGGACACAAGAAGAGAGGATGTGTTCGGCGTAAACCTAATACAGCATTCCAGGGAAGGAACCGTATACCAACTGTGAAGCATGGAGGTGGAAGTGTCATGGTTTGAGGTTGCTTTGCTGCAGCAGGACCTGGCCGGCTCACCTCACCATCACCGTGTGTGACCCTGTGTGATTCCCTCTATAAACTAACATATAAAAAAGCAACACAGCACTGATACATAGCATACAGGTAATGGTAGCAATTAGCGTACACACAGACACACAGTAAAGATATATAATGAAAACACAGACAAAACATATCTAATTGGCTGCATGCCACATAAGGAAATCATCTTCTTATTCTCCATCCTTTAATAACTTAAAGTTAATAATAATTAATTCTTTACTTCTCGGCAATGCAGTCAGTGCCAGAGCTAAGCATACTTTACTTTTTTATCAGGCTCAACATAGGTTTCAAAATGAAGGTCCTTACAAAAAAAACGATGTAAATGCAAAATATAATACAAATAAATTTGTACGTAAAAAAATAGGCAACTAATATAATTGCAATGCCCTGCAACATGACAATGTCCCAAAACATACCAGTAAATCCACCAAGGACTGGCTAAGAAATGGAGAATCCTTGAAAGGCTAAGTCAAAGCCCTGATCTTAATTCCCTCATTTTTCACATATAATGTAATATATCTTTGTGGGCTTTGGTGGGAAAGTGAACTCTTACAGACTGCCTAGTGGCAAATGAACATATTCTTAAAATATTGCAGACTTTAGCGGGCATGTGTTGTGTGTTAAGTGGTTAGAGTCTAAATTATAATCCAGCCAAACAACCATACACGCAAACACAGAGGCCTTTCTTTCAGGCTTTGATATTTGGATGTACAAAATGGTAACTAAAGTAATCAACCATCTTACAAATGATGAATGCGGACCTTATCAATGTTTCACCCATGAAAACCTCTTGTAAACTCTTCCAGCTGTGAATAAAATCCTTCAAATTATGGCTACACTTGATTCTGATAGTCCATTGTTCACTCTCTATTAGTAATAAACAGGTACCCAGTGTCACACTTATAGCGACTGTTTTGTCACTGAAATTTACAAATGCAAGTGTAGTTTACCAGTAAGTTTTCTAGTTAATTTTCAACTACAGGATAGCTGTCTGTCAACAGATAAGCAGCTAATTGTCAGCTAATCTGGGACTTGACATCTTCACTTGACAATAAAGACATTGTCAACAGAAAATCAACCAAGAACTGATCTTACTTGTGATCATATGTTGACATATTAACACTCAAACGACAGACCAATCAGAAGTGGACGGTCAACTAAGAAGATGCTGACACAATCGGCGGAAAAAGCAGTTAAATGATGGTTAATAACACTGCTACTATTTTTAGTCAATAGGCACTTTTGTTCCGAATTAGGGTCACTTGTTAGTTGAGTAAGTGTCAATTTGATACTGAATACCTGTTGATGACTAGAGTCAACAAAGGACTATCAAAATAAAGCGCAACCTTAGTTTATGTGCTAGGATTAATATTTCAATGCTCGGACATTAACTGTTGGTGTAGTCATCCAAAACTGTCACACATATACTAAACTGCATTCATAGAGCATGATACGATATGTTGGATCGTTTGGGGTTTGGAGTCTTGACTCGGGCGTCATTAGTGGACTCGCTCCAGCTCACAGAGTGTTTCTTTGCTTGCGTGTGGAGCAGCAGTGTGGTACGTTCAGAGAGTGTAACGTGAGTAAGATGCTAATTCCCTGCCAGAGTTTTAAAGAGCACCATGTTGATGTGGCACACACCGGCCTCCATCCAGTCTTCCTCCAGCAGGAACACAAACAGGTTTCATAAAGGCGAAGAGACAATTGCAAGGTTTAACTGAGTCGCTTTTACGAGGAGCTCACTGCCACGTTATCCCCCCCCCCCCACCCCTTTTTTTAACATTTTCTTTCTTCTGTTTTGTGAAATGTCAGCTCTCCTCTGCATGCTGTTTATCTAACCATCTAATTCCTGTCATAAAGGGAGAGAGGCAGAGAGAAAGACAGACGGGTTATCAGTCTCACTGTTTTTTTATAGAGCAGTAATGGAGGGGTTGGCCTTTTTGGGGGGTTTGAACAATATACTGAAAGCACTGTGTCATTTCTCACTCTGTGACTTTTAGGAGGTTATGACGGATGGTTCGCCGCCTGCTGCCTTTTCCACATTAAACCGAGAATGGTATCGCTCAAAGTGGGCCTGTAATGCACAAATAACCGGCAGCCATTTTAGAATAAATGCACAGCTGTGGCAGCGGGATGCGGCAGACCTTTGGGTGAACCCCAAATGGAGCCTTCTGTTTCCGATTTAGCCCGTGCCTGTGATATGTCATATATATACATATACAGTATAAAGGCTGCTCTCTAACCACTCTGCTACTGGAAGCTGCTCGTCGGGTCGCGGAGGGGAGAAGAGCCTGTCTCAGAAAGTGTTAGAGCGATAGTGTGTGGTGGTGATACAGAAAACGTACACAGGCCCTTCACTGAAACTCATATTCAGTCTCTCAGAAACAATGGATGTCATGCAGTTTTACAGATTAATTCAACTCACCAGTGAATTTGGAGGGAACTGTGTTTGCACTCGTCTGTTTGTCCATCTGTCTTTCTTTCTGTGTTTTTATTAGCAAGATATATCAAAAAAGTTACCGACATATTTGGCTAAAGTTTGGTGGACAGACCTCTCGGTGCAAAGATCAGTTTATTCACATTTGTTCCGAAGCCAGATCTGGGATGTCTGCCATCACTGCCCGTTTTTTTTTTTCTTCTTCTTTTTTCTTTTAACCAGTATTCTCCACCATGTTGTGTTCATGGAGACTTGTCAGGATTTTTCTCTCTGAACTTTAGTTAACACAAACCAGTCAACTTACTCAGTGCATAAATGTTTGTTCACACTTGGAAAAGGTTAGGGGAACTCAAGAAGGCAATTTACTGCACTATAATTTTGTTTTGTAAGGCCAACTGAAGCTTCTTTGTCTTAAAATAATTCTAAAAACGTGCCTTTTACAGCTGGAAACTGACATTGTAAAATTGTAAAAGTCGATTCAGACAATTCTGCATTTTTAGCTCAGTAATACACAAGAGCTGCTGATCTATACAGGCTTGTTTTCTGAGTTTGTGTCACATAAGTAAATATGAATACAGTTTTTGAAATATCAATATCACAGTATAATTTTTTTTTTAACTTACTGATGGAGGCAGCAGTGGATCAACAATTGCTTTGTGACTCTGTGATGTAAACCCTGTGGTTTTCTTACTGGACTTTGGTATGAGAAGTGAGGCATTTTTATAATAACATGTTTCCAGTCCAACAAAAAGATAAAACACCATATTTATCATCACATATAAGTTTTAAGCAGATGATATTTTATTTGCTCAGCCTTTTATTAAGTGGCTAAAATCTGTTTGTCCTTATGTCCCTGCTGACAGGCATTTTTTTGTTTTCTAAAAACCTGAACCATTCCTTCCAACTCTGTGTTAAAATTGAAGCCAACATGGCCTGGGTAGAACTGTGTATTTTTAATTCATTAGGGTGCAAAGAAAGATGTAAACATTACTGTTTGTTCCTGTGCTGAAGATGGGTCAAGAAATCCATCTGGAAAAACCCTCCTTCAGTCAGGAATATATATATATATATATATATATATATATATATATATATATACACAGACTGTATGAAAACAAAATTTCACACTGTGATCTAGCTCTACAGCTTAGGCTCGCTGGGACGTTTGGAGATGAGGGGCACGCTAAATCAAGTCAGTGAGAAAGCCTTTAACATAACATTTGCTGGAGCTGAATAAGAAAGTGTTTCCCACTGCACACACAGCTCCAGCATCTTCTCTGTTGCTGCTACTTGTGATGCATTTATCCTGGCAGTTGTTAGCATCCCTTGCAGGCACCGAGAGGAAGGTTCAGATGTGACTTTAACAAAGTGAAAAGATGCAGGACTCGATCTGGCGGAAAGTATTGCTTGGAGTCATTACAGCATTTTCTGTTTTGTTTAGTATGATAACTGCTAAAATGTTTTCCGGGAATATGAAGTATCTCTGTAGACTTGCTTTTCTAAATATTTTATGAATTAATATTCTTCATCTAACTAGAAAAAGTGTTTGCCCTGCTATGACTTCATGCTCTTGTGTTCCTTTTAAACACGAGCTTTTCCTATTGAGAGCAAAATTTGGTACCAAAGTTCACTTGGACTTGAGATAAACTGATTCTACTTTGGTGGTCCAAGGACAAGATCATTGTGATCTCACTGACCCGTTGGCCCTATTCTGACCCGGTATTAGCATCTATTCTGAGAGATACAATCAGAAGTGGTCAGACATAAGCTGCAGTGCGTTTTCGTTGTTCTTGATGATGTTTATTACTCTGCCTCTGTATAGTTTTTGCAAACAGAAATGACATGCAAATATTTGTATGCTGTGTCCTCCTAAAAATGGGCTCTGTCAAGCAAAACTACCAGAAACGGACTGAGGGAACATATGTGTGTATGCAGCTATGGAGGAACTTTTTTTGTCAGCAGCTCTTTCACTTTACTAGTGCAATGTTGCTGTTATCTCTGTCTGTCTTGACACAAAACACATAAAATCTTTGCTAAATCAACATGCAAGATCAAATAGGGGAGCTGGAAGTGGCAGAGCTAAAGACTCTGCGGTTTTGTTGGGAGTGACCAGGATGGACAGGATTAGAAATGAGCATATTCCCGGGAAAGCTCAAGAGAGTCGAGGTTTAGATGGTCTGGTCACATGCAGAGGAGTGATAGTGATTATACTGGACCAGCCCTAACCCTGGAGGAAAAGTGGAAGACCACAGAGAAGGTTGCAGAAGGATGTTGCAGAGGACAAGATGGAGGCAGATGATCTGCTGTGGCTATTCTAACACCACTTCTTCTTACACCACTGTACAGCCAGCACCATGCTATAATTTCACTGTTTTTCAACTGTGAACATGTGAACACAGTGGAGGACATGTTCAGATATTTTTTTTTAACTTTCATTTCCAGTGGTATTTACCTCTCTTTACAATGAACTGACTAATGAACGCGACTAATCAAATATAAATGTTAAAGCTGCAGTATAGGAAGGATAAAAGTGGAAAAAGAAGAAAAACATGCATGTTCAGTTCCTCTTATCAGATTCACATGGACAGATGCACTTGTCTCGTACATGCCAGGTGACCTGACTCCGAAACCCTCTGCTGATAATGACACCTTTCATTGCATTTATTGTCCAACCATCTTTTATACTCTTTCCTTTTTTTTATATGTATCTACATTGTTAAGCAGTTGTTGCAGGTGCTGGAGTAGCAGTCATTCCACACAGACGTTACTGTACCTGCATGCAGAGTAGGTGTAATTCAATTTCAATTCAATTCAATTTTATTTGTATAGCGCCAAATCACAACATACATTATCTCAAGGCACTGTACATAATAAGGCCAAAACCTTTACAATATTACAGAGAGAAAAGAAACCCAACAGTTCACACAATGAGCAAACACTAGGGGGCAGTGGAGAGAAAAAACTCCCTTTTAACAGGAAGAAATCTGTGACAGAACCAGACTCAAAGATGTGCGGTCATCTGCCTCGACCGGTTGG
>JAFBJR010000137.1:5889854-5916802 GCA_016785285.1 Brachirus orientalis
CACAGGAGAGGAGCCTGGTAACTAAAGGCTCTGCCTCCCATTCTACTTTTATGGACTCTGGGAACTACAAGTAAACCTGCGTTTTGGGACCGACGTGATCTGTTAGGCTGATAAGGTGAAATTAAATCTTTAAGATATGATGGGGCCTGATCATTAAGTGCTTTGTATGTGAGGAGGAGGATTTTAAATTGAATTCTAAACTGTACAGGGAGCCAGTGTAGAGAAGCTAACACTGGGGTGATGTGGTAAATTAGCATATAATAATTTTTTTTACGCAACACCTGGCTAATAATTTGATACTTGATTGAGGTCCCCGTCAACACATAACCCATGGGCTCTATCAAGAATAACCAGTGTTATTTGGCTTCAGGGATGAATAAAATAGTAGTGAAGATATCATGATGTTAGCACAGAGGCTTTGGCTTCAGGGTCCCTGAGCCATAGGGCCCCAGGGTTGGGGCCCGGTAGGCCCACCCAGTAATCCATCCATGCTCTGTGATTGGTCGGTCTCTCATGACATAGTAGGAGGCGTAACAGTGTCGTAATATCTCTCAGATCACTTAGTTTACATTACATTGGAGGTTATTATCTAATAATATGTGAATATAGAAAAAAAATGTGCAACTGTTCCTTTAATATTAGTCAGCAATATAACAATGACAGTATAATAAAGACACACACAAAGATGTGTGCTCTGTTTTAGCCAAAGAGCTTTCAGATTTACTGGGGTAATTTATGGATTCTATACTGAGAGGGAAATCCAGTTAATGTTTATTGCATTAGCACTGAACATAGATCTGCTGCTGTCTTCATTAGTGGGTGGACACTGATTTTCTCACATAAATTGTCCAGTTTATGTGAGAATAATAGTAATCATGATGATAATAAGGTTTTGTATTGCCAGACTGTTCAAATCCTTTTGGCCGGTGATTCTCCTTTTAATTAGTTAAAACCGCAGTTATTCTTTGGAACATGACAGATGCTAGACTTTAGACGCTTTTTAATACAAACACATTACTAAAAACTGTTGCCATTTTTTTTTTTTCCAAGAATGGTTTTCAAGGCAAGAGAAAAAAAATCAAGTTGTCATTTCTGTTGCTGGCATAGCTGTGTTGTAGTTTACTAAACTCATCTTCTTATTCTCTTTGAAGCCAAAAGGTCCACCATTAAAAGTGATCACATGTTGTGAGAATTATGAAGGGATTATTTGCTTTCTAGGAAGTGACTGAGTCATTTTTCTCACAGTAATCCAACAAGTCTGTGGTTGTAATTTAGAAAAAAAAAAGGATTTCTTTGATTTTCCACTAAGCAGATCAACTAAAGTCAGTATTTAAACAGACAACACAAGTGCCATGATGTAGATCAACACAACACTAGGAACTTACAGCCATAATATATTACATTATGGCTTAGTAACTAATTATAGGTAAAATCATTATGTAGGTTATAATTAATAAGCTGTAGAAGAAACATCCACACACTGATTTGTGACATGAGATGTATATCATCGTCATCATCGTCAGAGCACAAGTGGCAACTCCAACACGCGTCAAAAGCATGGGTGAAAATATTCAGCTCCTTAGTTGTCACCATGACCAGCTTTGGGATTTTACTGACATCAATACGCAGTCAGCTGTAGCTCTATATCATGACAGAGCGTCACAGATTCCAGTTACTTTACCCATGGTTGCTGTTAGAAACCTCTGACAAAAATGCGCAGGCTTCCAGAAATCATGTCACTTCCACAAAAGAAGTAACTGCACAAAAATGATTCATCGGCGTGTTACAGGTGACAAATGGTGTGGACACACAGTTACAAATATATATAAAAAATGCTTTTACTCATGAATTTCCCATATGTCAATGTTATTCTATTCGTTCAAATATTCATTCATAGTAAGCAGTGAAACAACCAAGGAGAAATTGAATAATAACCATTCAGTGTCCCAAAGGGGAAAGGATGAAGTGAGTATTTGTTGTTTCTAGTACTATGCCAACCCCTTGTCCCCCTTGTGCTCATAAGGAACACCACTAAAGACTTGTGTACAGTATGTATATATATACACACACACACCCACATGCACACACACACACACACACACACACATATATATATATATATGCACTAGTTTCGCCAAAGAGCTCTGAGACTTTTCTGGCTAATTTACAATTTTATTTTTAGAGGAAAATCCAGTTGATGGATATTTTACAGCTCTGAACATAGATCTGCTGTGGTCTCCATTAGTGGGTGGATACTGACTCTGATCACCGCAGCTTAACAGGCATCAGTGGGCTGTAACGTGGATGCAACGTGACGAGCTATGAAGTGAGCTGCCTGCTGGGTGATTGATACCTTATCCAGGCTAGATAGAAGGAAATTGCTCGTGTCCGTCTCATTTTCACTCATTGATCCATCTGATGGCTGGAGGGAGGGAGGAAGGGTGGGAAGGGTGAGGAAAGAGAAAGCAACAGCTGATGCTGCCTTGCTGGACGCAGGTGGATGCCGGCGGCATCTAGAACTTTACCTTTACTCACACACATGTGGATCCATCTCAGGGTGGAAGGACCCTCCATACAGGGTACAATACATGAGAAACACGCTGGGCGTGACAAGAAATAACCCCAGTAAAATGTGATATAAGAAAAAACTTCAAAAGAGGTGTGAGGACCATATTTTAACTGCAATATTTATTGTTACTGTCCCCACCCTAAGGTATGTTCCATGTATGCTTATGTAACCAGACAAGATCTAAATAAAACTAAAATCTTGGATCCATGCTCTAAGTCTTATGGGAAATGCACAATTTATATAAAAGTAAAGGAGAGGAAGATGCCCCACAATTGTCATGTCGGGTCTGGGTTGCTCCTGTGTTTGTTGGTTTTAGTCATTTCCTGTTTTATTTTTGAATGTCTGCCTCTCATCTGCAATCAGCTCTTCCCCTACTTAAACCCGGATTTCCTGTTCCTCCTCGTCAGCGCATCATCTCTGTTCAGTCTGGGAACCTTGTCACGTCTCAGCTAATGTGCCTTTTTAGTAGCGTGTTTGGATTCAGTTCTTTTGCGCTTTGCTTATGCTCGTTTTTTGTTCTCTTTTAGTCTTCCCGATCCCTGAGCTCCGCCTCACCAGCCGACCAGCCTCAGCGCTTTTCGTTTGTTTGGACTGGTTAATCTTTTGTTCTTTTTTGGTAATAAACTCAGTCTTTCCCTTTTTACTCAGTCTCCGTACCCGATCCTTTTTCCCTCAAATGATTATTATTATAATCGTGACAACAATTCCTTGTGGCGGAAATACATAAACTTTCACAAGTACAAATGAACCTGTTCCATCCTAAGGGCGTTGTATCCCGCCACTGTGTCACTTCCCTCAGCGTTGCTACACAGATGTACAAGGAGGTTATCCTTCCACGTCTGAAAGAGACGCACCGGGCTTTTAATTGACTGCAGTGCATTTACACACTCAGACCACAGCAACGGTAAAATGGAAGTCAGAGTATAAGGTTAGGGTTAGGGACCAGGATCGGACTGAGGTTAATGTTAATAGCTATAAGCAGGTAAAGTTCTACTCAGATCCAGAAAGTCTTCTGCATCTCGTGTCAGTGAATAGTAAATTGACTATACTGCTTTTCTACTCATTATGAAAACTCAACCATTGCCCTATTACACTATGAGTCACATTCTTCATTCAGTATACAATAGGTGGGTTGCTATTATAATGCTTTCATATGCATTACTGAGGTACACATTAAAAAAAATGGTAAAACTTGGAAACTTGAAAAAAATCTTAACATGGCATCCCCATTCTGCTCCTGGCTCCATTCATCCCTTGTTTGTGGTTTAACTTCCCGTGATATCAACTGTTTGTATGAACACAGATCCTAATGACGATCAGCATATACCAGCCCTCTCATTTGGAATAAAATCTGTTTTTGATTGGACTGTATCGGATCAGAGTAGAAGACAAGCCTCTCAATCACTGACACTGCGCTTTAAGCAGTGGAGAGAGAAAAGCAACAAAGCAACAGCCGCTGAATTTATTCCACATTATAACAATGGGAAGGAGTCTGGGACAGTGAGCCTGGCAGAAGATGCTCCAATTTTTATCACATCATTGTGAAAATTTGCTAGATACCCATATATACACTGGCTTTTACCTGGAAAAAAGTGGTTTAGGAGTTTAGCTACACTTTAAATCACAGATCCCATTCATACAATGATGGCACAGGAGGAGCTGGGGATTGAGCCATTTGATATTCTTACTGAGAGACAACCTGCTCTACCTCCTCATCCACAACCCTAAATGTTTTCTTTTTGTTGTTCATTTAGATTTTTAGTCATATTAGATAAGTGCGGCATTTGTTCTTATGGTAGTGTTAAGGGAAGGATTTTTGTGTTCAATGCCCCAAAGCGTCTCAAAGACAGGCTCGGCGTGGCAGCAGGAAGCCAGTTTCATTACTCACATAGCTTTACATGGGATGTTAAACTCGCCCATCTCATCTGTCTGAGCTTGTGCCATCTCCCTAAAGCTCCCCTGTAGAACAATGGATGCAATATTTTGTGGCAGAATCGCTCAGACTATTAGGCACCCAGACACACCTCAGGGAGTCTTCTCTCTGACCACCCTCCCCTCTCTGCCTTTCTCCCTCTCGTCCTCTCTGCAGATAAAACAGCTGTTTTTGTTCGTGCACTGTCTTCATTCAGCAGGCTGCACACACAAACGCAGCGAGACGCACTACGACCTACGACTCCCTGTGTCAACGGTAACCCTGACTTTGCTTTATGCTGCTGATCCTCACCTCAGCAGCTCCAGAAGAAGAGTCAGAGTGATGGATGTGTTATGGAAACCAGTGAAGGAGAGGGAAAATGAAGTGATATTAGGAGGGGACACAACACACTCGTCCACACATAGCCAGGTATCGTCAAAAAATAAGATTTTTTTATGGGTTTATGTCGCTGAGGCTTTTGAAAAGTCCAGCCAAAGTGGAGTGCCGGCCTGTACCATTAATGTGGGGATGGGGAAAAAGGCGCTTTGCCTTGTGGGGTATTACCATGCAACCGCAAAAGAGTGTTTTGTTACACGTGTGTCTACTGCAACAAGAAATGCCACCAAAGTAGCGTCTCTGCACTTGTTTATCCACACATTATTTGCCTGCTTACAACAACACACAGTCACGATCCACCAACTGGAGGAGCAGCGATGAATAAGTGAGAAACTCACTCTAACTTCAACTTCCTTGATACAGACGCACAATGTGGCTCGTTGCAGGGTTTGACAGGGTTTACAGACGTTGTCCTAAAAAAACAAAGCTGTGTGGATGAAGCAGAAAATAACCATTTATAAAAATATCCAGATATTTGTGGACTAGGCATTAACTGCCACATATTGCAAATTGGGATTTCTGTTCATACTCAAATGAGAATTTGCTAACTATAACTAAGAACATGAATGTTTGTGATGATCTTCAATGAAAAAAAAAAAAAAGGAAAGGTCAGTTAGTGATTAGTTAAAATTAAATAAACTTTATTTTAAATTTTAACTTTCATAAAATGCAAAAATACAACTTAATGTGTGCATCAAGTTAACAAGAAGCTGTAAAGTAAACAAAGCTAAAGTATCATTGTACAGTTTTACATATTAAGAATTAAGTTTTTTTTTTCAGAATTTAAATTCTTTGACCACCTGTAAATAAGTGGATAACCCACATCTGAAACTCAATAATTAACGATTTTCCCTGTGGTCCTGCCCGAGTTAGTCAGTTATCTGATGACTCTGCTGTTGTTGGCTGCATCAAATATAAAGAGTTTATTTCATTATACCATGACTCCAAGTCAACACTGAAAAAACGAAAACCTTTAATTAGTGATTTATTGCAGTGACGATGTTAGACGTGGTAGAAGAGAGTCCTCTTTCTCTTCATCTCTGTGTGGATGCATCCAATTTGAATTAAATTGATTCCAAGTGTTACAGAAATGTTACAGGTCTGACAGAAAGATTGTTGTTGTGACTTCTGTGTAAAAGGTTGCCAGGGTGTAAGTGGAACAAATGTCAGATGAATACTGGGGGATACGTGTCTGAAAGGAGCCGAGGAGTCGCCACAAAAATGCTAGTCAACACTTGTTGCCAAGCATTTGCATGTTCCTGACCAGGTTTTACCAAGAAATGTACTCATGCACTTTGTATTGTGTTTTTTCGTCTTAATGGCTGTGAATCACATACCCATAGAGCACTTAGATTGTTTAAATGCAGTTTATAGTGCTGCTCTGACAAAAAACTATATTCAAGACAACATATTAACTCTTCTTTCAACAAAAAAGCTAACTTTGTGGCTTTATTGCTATTTCATTAATTAACTGTTGACCAATTTATCCTCCACCTGAGGGTCACAGGGAGCTGGTGCCAAATCCAGCAAAAGCATGTTGTGTTCCATTATTATAGTTCCTTCTCAACGTGGATGGGGTCGTCATAGCACGGCTGCAGGAAACTGCCGTGATGTTGTTTTATACGTGACAAACACACAAACTAGTGATGGTCAAAGCAGTTCCTTTTGTTGTACTGAATCTTTAGAGCCAGTTCATTCAAAAAGTAGTTCAGTACTTCCTGCATGACCGGAGCACAGACTCCGTCTGACACTGTCAGTGAACTGGAATACGGCTGAACAGGTTGTGATTCGGCTCACAATCGCTGGCTGTCAGCAGTGCTGTCGCTAAATACACCAGCCTCCTCTGCTGAATATTGCACTTCCTTGTTAAATGTTGGAGATTAACGCATGTTTTCAGGATTTTTAAGTCTTTTTAACTGATCTACAGTTCGACATTGTTCGCTTTGATTCTAATATCGGACGTCGCGCTCATGGCGCCCGTCACACAGTGACAACCGTCTCTGGCCAATCAGTGGCTGGCAGTCTGTCTGTCTGATGTCACATTTTAGTATGAGCTGAGCTCGCTTGGAACCTCGCCTGAGCAGGTACCAAAAAAAAAAAAAAAAACAGATACCGGGTACTATCCCTCATGGAACTGTAGTGGAAGAGTGCCACTAATTGACTAGTGAGTCTCATCTCCAGGCCATTACACACATAGGTGACCTGTGGTGAAACAATTCAGGACAGTCCGTTTTTTTTTTATATTATTGCCCAAAATAAAGAGGAAAACAAAACTAAAAGAGCGAGCATAAATCAAATTAAAAAAATAGGCAATGATTCAAAAACAGTGACACATCAAGCAGGAAACTATTGCATGTACATTGGAATGGTAGGTACAGACACAGTAGAGACTGGTGAGAGAGAAGGCATATTTTAAAACTATTTTCAAGCATTCTGTTCTCTTAGGTTTTTAGATTTGGTCTCGGGACAAGTAAATTTACTCAGAAACTGCATGTTTTCGTATTTTTTTATGTGGATTATTTAAAATTTGATGGGTGGGACATAAAATGTCCTCCAATTCTGGAATGATTCATATGCAGTACTGTTGCCTCATGCGGGAGAATGAGCCACAGGTGTGAAGGGGGTGAGTGAAGCCAGGTGAGGTGATTGCCATACATAGAGTTAATGAAGGATCTGAAATGAAAGTATTGACAACAGTTAATCGGCCTATTGAAATACAATAAAACCAAGGAGAATTTGTGACAAGTGGCAATATCTCCACAGAAACTTGACACAGAGTGCAATGTGTTTATCGTGGGACTATTTTAGGCTGATGTGCTGTGTGTGCAGGTGTTACCACCTCCGCTGACAGTGCCCTCTCTCTGATTCTCTCCTCTCACAGTCTAGCCATTCTCAAGGTTGTAAAACCTCATGTCATCCCAGAATTAAAAGCAATATCCCATAAATTTGCTGTTCATGCGTTCATAGTTTAGACCAGAGGTGATTGCTCTTTAACAAAGCAAGGGAAACTGATGAATTGTTGTATTTACATTTCATTCCTAAAAGTTTGCACGAACTTGATCAACTGCATGATTACTTTGTTCAGAATCAGCTGTTTATCACAGATCTTCAGACACGATTTTCCTTACATACAGCACAGTGCATTAAAAGTAGGAGAAGCTCAGCTTCAACTGATCTTTATGAGACACCGAGCAAATAGAAATAATTTTGGTAATTCTGACAGGAGACGTTTAGTCTGATTTAATTTCAGACAGTAAAAAAAATGTTTATGCGTCTTTTTACACAGTGTATGTAAACTTCTGGTTTCAAATATCCATAATAATCACATTTCCTTGTTCCACTTGTTCTGTTTTTTATTAATTTCATTTTATTTCATTTTTATTAATCTACTGACAAACTAGCTGTCATTTGCATTTAATCCCAACTGTTTCCACAAAATATCTGGAATATACATCTGAAAATCTGGAAGACAATTTCAGGTAAATGACCAGACATAAGGCGGCAAACAAATGTCCATTACATTCCTTTGGCAAAGAGTTCACACAGTGCTGATTAAGCCTATCAGCTCCACTCAACTCTCTCTGTGGTTCTCATTATAGCTGTGTTTTGTTGACATCCCCTTGCTGCACAGCTATGCTGCTACAGTGAAATGCCATGATGGCAGCTTATAGTCATCCTTTCTGAAAGCCTCTTCTTCTAACTTGTGTCAGACTGTACACCAAGAAGTGCAAGGGTGCCCCCATCGCTGTTTGAAATTCTTACTCATATTCTGAAGTTCTTCATCACTTTTCACCCACCTACCATCTTCTCTTCTTCGTCTGTTAATATTTTCTGTCAGGCTGTACACCTGAGAGGTGCAATGCTGCCCTACACAGGGGAAAAGAGCATAGCCATTTTCTTTTAAGTCTCATGAAATGACACAATTCTTGTAGATTACAAACAAATTTGGCAAATGTAACTCAAACAGGTTTTTGTGGATTTATCAGCATTTGGTGCATCAGTGTGTTTGTGTGGCAGCCGCAGCAGTACATGTGTTCAAATGAGCCACACTTTGTGTGTTAACGATCATGGACGAACACGCCGTTGCCCAGTGCTACAGTGTGTTTCGCTGGTGCGTTTTTAATCATTTCTGGAGCTGACAGCAGCTCTGTGGCTCCACACACTTGTGTGACTAACTCCACTCTCAGCCATGTCCTCACTTGTTATAAATAAACTGTGACTAAAGTTTCCAGCAGATCGTTGCTCTCGCTATGTAGCAGGGTGATAGTGGGAGAAATGGCCTCAGAACTAAGTGAAAGACTCAGAAGTCAAGTTTTCTGAACACTGCAACATGTTAACTTTTTTTCAACTCATATCATATCACCCGAACATGGCAACCCCAAACACAAGTAGCTTATCTTGACCTATGGGCTGAAAGAAAAGCTTAAATTGAGATCCTTTGTGAGTCCAGGTTGAAAACCCTTCTTTAAAATTAATTGTCAGAGTAAGTTAAATTTCAGTGCCGCTTTTAATATAAGCTTGTTTTATCACAAAATTGCCCTTCAGTACTAGAGCAGTGCTAATACATCCAAGTTTCTATGTGTAAAACACACATAACTGAGGCCAATAGTGTTCAAAACTGCGATCCAAATGCAAAATATTGGACACAGTTATCTCCTCCTCACGCTAGTCTACATGCCGCTGTGTCCTTGGGTAAGACACTTGAGTCCACTTTGCTCTCGACGCCGACAACGTGTGAATGGGTATGAAAGATGTGTGAAAGAAAATGTGCTGCACATAGATGCTGCATGAATGTGTGTGAGTGGGTGAATGGCAAAACTGTAGTGTGAAGCAGCTTTGAGTGGTCATCAAGACGAGAAAAGTGCCGTATAAATACAGACCTTTCACCATTTATGTTCTCCCCTGTTCAGGAGCAAATGATCCACATCTGCATCAGCTCCTCTCTCCTTTCAGCTGTGTACATTTTCCAAATGCAGCTCCAGTGCAGACCCCCTGGTCGAAATGTTTATAAGAGGTTCATTTTCGATTGGTTTGGTTGGGTAATGTTATGTATTTTCAATCCATAGTGACAGGTTTTGGTGGTTGACTAACTAATCTGGCAACCTGGGTGTTGTTACTGGGTGGATCATGTCCCCCTTCACAACATTCATGGACCTGCGCTGTGGTCTCCCTCTTTATCTCTTGTCCGGCAGCTTCATCTTTGACATCCTTTGTACAGTATTATCAATATCCCTCCTCTGCACATGACCAAACCTTGGCCCTTATGTAATTTCCAAACTGTTCTACCTGAACTGTCCCTAAAATATGTGAATTTCTAATCCTGTCCATGCTGGTCACTCCCGAAGAAAATCTCAGCATCTTCAGATCTGCTACCTCCGGCTCCACTTTCTCCAAGTCATCCATCATAGCAGATCTCACTTCTATTTTGTAGTTGCTTTACCTTAAATCAACATAATAATGGTCAAATCTAGTAAAACACACTTCCTGTGGAAAAGAACATGATAAGAACATTATCCAGTGTACTACCCTGTGGCACATGGAGGCTCTTGGCCTTACACACTACAAATAAAAACATATTAAAACTGCACCTCACTCAAATCTATTTACATCTGAGCTAAGTCTGTCTTACTAACATTAACCATCTGCACAGAGAAACCTAAACTCAACCTGACTGTCATTTTTCACTCTTTCTCAAAACTCTTTAATTACACCTGACCTGAGCATTCTGACTAACCTCAACCGCCTCCAGACACTGGTCTGAACCAACGCAAATACCAGACACCTGAAATTGTTTGCACCAAAAGGTCACGGAGACCAACTCGCTCCAGAATACTGTTTCATGCTCCAGCAGTCAATCTCAGGAACTGTGGCACCTTGTACCTCTGCTTCTCAATTAAAGAGGAGTTTCTAATTACCAAGCACTGAAAATTCTGAAAGTTATTCACCTGGAGGTTGATTTGAAATTGATACTTTGGCTGGTTCTGACACTTCCCAAGATCATAGAGAGGTGAGTTTGGTACGGTTGGAAAAAGCCTCCTCTGAGGCACCGAGGGGGAGCTCAGTCTGAACACATCGGCCATTTTTGTGTCACAGGTTACAGACTTTCTGTACAATGAGGTTCCTCAAAGAAATGGACAAATGTTCATTTATTGCATACCAAATGTCCTAAAATGTCAACTCAAATCACCTACATTTTAATGTTATATTCCAGTTGCCTGTGTGTAGGCTACAGCAGGGAAATAACAGTGACTGCCCTGCCACACACTTCCGCGTGTGTGTGCATGTGACGTCTTTAGTAGCAGTGCCACCTGAAAATAGGACTCCCTCCAAATGTCATGGTGTAATTCCAACACTGGACAGACGATACTTCCAAGCCTTAAAGGCTATATCCACACTACTTTTTTCTGTTTAAATAAGAAAACAAAAAGCTCTCTACTGTCCATATTACACTATTTCACCACACTCAATATACAGATAAAGCACTTTCCCACAATCACATCATATATCAGGTTTTGTTGTTTTATTTACAAAAAACACAACCGCGGTCTCTTTTTTTGGTTAAAATGTATTTATGTTTACATTTGCACAGGTTTAGTTTTCCAATTTGTCATTTACTGATGTATAAAATAAATGTTCTTTGTTTCTGAATCACTGTGTCTGCTGGATTCTGGTCCTCCTTCCTGGTTTGGCCAGAATAATGTGGCGGAGGACAGAGCCTGGCTGAATGTAGAGGCCCGGGAATTGGCTCAAACCAAAAGCTGAATTAGCAAATTAGCATGGGGGTTGTGTTTCTTTGAATTAGGTTGTAGTTATTTTGTGTGAAGTGTCCTCTCTCATTTCAAAACAGTCCGATCAGCCAGAAAATATGTTTCCCCTTGGTCTTGTTTGTTGGTTCATTTCACTGAGTTAATGTCATGTTTTGTGAGGCAGTATTTGTGAGTAGAGTCTGTTTAGTTGTTCTCTAGTATTGGGTCCATATTTTAACTTCAATTATTTACTTTTAGTTTTGGATTCAATTGTTATTTGGAGTTTTATTTATTTATTTATTTATTATTGCTCTTATTTTTTTTAACATCATCCTGTGTTCCTTTGTCCTGCTTGATCCACCACAATGGGAAAAAACGGAGACTTTTGGAGGTAATGATGCAGTTACCTGACTCTATTTTTGCATCTGTAAATACAAAGCTCTGTTAACACTTCATTTCAGTTTTACCTAGTTGTCAACTGTGGTCCTCCAGTTGCAAAACAAACTCCAGTTTTGAAACCAAGAGGTTTGCAATTTGACTGTTGCCATGTCAGTTTTGGACACTGGAAGTTCAGATACATCCATACTGAACAATACCATCTGTCAGTCACAAGGGTGTCCAATCATGTGTGTCCTGTTTTGTTGTCTATTTTCCTCTAAATGAAAATTTACAAAATGAAACATGTTCCGTTGAAGATGAGCTGAAAGTGGTGACTGAGGCAATTAATGTTGAATTATGTTAAAAAGCAAGTGAAAATTAGAAGAAAGTCTTCTCTATATAGTGGGAACGCCCCCTGGTGGCTATTTCATAAATTGCTTCTTCCTGGTTAGACTTATCCTGCAAACCTGAAGACTTTGGTCTATTCTACAGAGGCGAGAATCACCTTCCTGTTTACACCAGCATGTGTATGCTGATCACTTTAAAACTTCAGAAATGCCATTTTTAAATTAAAATGTGGCACCGTGTGGATGTTGTACCCCTAGCAAAAAGAAAGTTTCACTTTTTCAAAACATCCTCTATCCATAAGGTTTTTCTTCAAACGGGTCCCTGCAATGATACAAGTACATTTACACTCACACTACAAACACAAATCAATGTCAGTGACCTCTAATCATGTCCTCGAACCTTCAGGGACAGGAACTTCATAAACTAATGGATAAATTGCCTCGTTTATTTCCCCCTCCTCTTCCCCTTTTCCTGACTCCTCTTCACAATTAAATTGCCTGCAGATGAGCACAGCCTGCATTTGTCAGACAGCTTTTCCCCTGCTTCACACTCATCTATATATGGCTGTTGATTAATTCGGGTCGATATGTGCCACATGTTACAAGCAGAAAATTAGTATAAGGCTTATTAATCTTAGGTTGTTACGTGATGGCTGGTTTCAGTCTGAGGTCAGCGCCAGAGCAGGAGAATGAACATAATTGTCATCTTATTATTTAGAGGCCACTATTATTCCTTTTATCAACTCGTAAAAAAAAAAAAAAAAAATCATATTTCGTAAAAGGTTTATTTGGATTCACGCAGAGACAAAATGTTAAGCCGTGGCTTTGCAGTGGAGAGGTTGCTTTGAGTAAACCAAAGCTCAGAGGGGATTACACAAGATTAATTATTTGTAATTACTATTTCCTTATTTCAATCCAGCTGGATGATCATGTCAGAGATTCTCCCCCTCAACCATGGTTTTAATTTCAGCCCCAAATGCCTGGTGTTGTTCAGTGCGCTCACATCAGAGGTGGTCTGATGCCTCTGCTGTCGCTCTAGTGGAGGCTCGCTCCTCCGGGGTTCAGCTCATTTTCACAAGCTTTACTCACCAATTGTGCCACTTCCCTAGTGACACACAGTGCACTGTTTTATTCATGTCTGTGAAAGACAAGGCAGTGGATAAAAGAAGCATTTAAAGAATAATTGTGTGTATTTTCAACTTTCCCAGTCTTTGTCACAGAGACAATGGATTGTGTTGAACAATGTTGTCACTTGATTGTGCAGCATTCTGTCTCTGCCCTTGAAGTGCTGCTCTGAATTAGCCACTTAATGGCCAAGACAAGCTCAAGCGATTCGACATTAAAAAAAAAAAGGTTACTGAAACATGTTTTGCCAGCGACGACACTCATATACAGTCGTAAAATATCTTGAAGCAATAGAAACAGAATAAACTAAAAGGTTTGCCGCATTCACACGTGAAACAATGTCTTGTTTAAAAGGATATAACGTGATTTTAATGCATATAGATTTTTTAATATGCAGTATTTCTTTTTCAAAAAGCTTTCAAATACAGTTAAATCGAGGATTTTTCAAAATAGCTTTTGAAAGTTTGAGGTTTTGTAGCTCCTATAGACTGTACATAAAAATGCATGTAGTCTTCCGGTATGGACAGTAGCAATTAGTCACTAGGGGGTGTCTTCCCTGCATGGTTGCAAAAAGAAGTGCATTTAAAATGGGAACTGAAAGTTCCCAAAGGTCTCTATTACTACTTGCAGCTCTTTTTCAGGAGAAAATGATATCAATTTTGCAAATTATGTTCCCATTTAAAGGAAAATAGGCTGTTAAATACAGCCGTATGAGTGGACACAGTGTAAATGACAGCTGGTGTCGTCCAGGAGAATGCTGGTTGCAGGTGACAACAGTGAACTTGCGATTGCGAAAGTTGACATGGGAATGGGAGCTCATTTAGCAACAAGACTGCGTCCATTTTATATACTGTACAGTCTAGGCAAGCTCTCTGTGGAATAAAAACATTTGCTTTTCAGTTCTTTATTGGTGTCCACACGGACACGTAAAAGGCAGCCCTGCATGTTCTCCGTCCTGGATGATTTGTAATAACTCTAGTGACCCTTTGACCTCTCTGATCAAATCAAATCATGTTTATCACCAAACAGCTAAACTACCGACACATAACTTAGACATAACTTATGCTCAGTCATGCACTGTTACAAATGACTTGTCTTTCCAAACCAACACATCAAGTGACCCTGTTGATCCAGTATCAGCCAGCAGCGTCACATTACAATCAGCTCTCTCACAATATCAGCCCATCAGTCTGTGTTTCTTTTGTTCCCTTTGTATGAATAGCTTGTTTCATTTTAAAACGCTGCATAGTCGAGAGAAAGGGCCTGGGAGATCATCCCACTCGCTCTCTCTCTCTCTGTCGTTCTTCGTTAGCAGAGCAGATGGTGTGAGTGAGCAGGCCAGTCATTTCTAAATCAATAGCTGGGCACATGGGATCACTGTGTGTATTTGGAAAAACCCCCTAACACATACCCAGTAGTACACACACACACACACACAAAACACCAAAAAGCAACACACGACAGAAAAATACTTGTGCATGCAACACACATCAGACTGGGACCACAGTACTCCCATTGTGTATGCACACAAAACAGAATACACCCAAGTGCTACATTATTTCTGCATGCATGTATACACACACACACACACACACACATATACACCAAATAGGGGGTAGAAGGAGAAGCGAGGGAAGGAGATGGAGAGTAAACTAATAGCCCTGCAGCTTATTTCTGCAGACAAGCTGTTGTTTAATATGACTGCAGCAGACGCCGGCCCCACGACAATCATTTAAACCTCCAGAGCCTGCTTGACTGGAGGAAATGCAAGTGTCTCACTCTTCGCTCTTATATTGCACTGCTTTTCTTGTGCTCTTCCTTAATCTGTCTCCCTGCCGTACCTTCTTCTCCTACTCTCTCTTGCTCTCTCTCCCTTGCTCTCTCTCTCTCTGTGTCTTTCAGTGAATTGCAGCAGAAGCTGGAGGTGGTGGCAGAGACGCAAATGCTTCATTAACATTATGATCCACAACCTGTTATTGTCCTGTTCTGTGATGAAGTGATGACTGTGAGTAAGACATGAGGTAAATGAAGAGGCAGTGGGACAATTCTAAAGCCTTCTGTTGTTTTATCCTCCAGACGCTGCTGGTTCGTTGACAGCGTGAACATCTTGAAGTCTTTCGTCCTGAATGACCACGCTTTGTTTGTCCCTTCCCTCCTGCGGGACCTACACAAGTGTTTTCTGAAGTATCACTGCAAATTACGTTTAGCGTTATGGTTACAATATGAAACGTGCAATTAAAATTGTACAGACAATCACCTCCTGTGGTTTGGGGGCAGAGCTGTGATGAGAGGGATGATGGGATGTTTCAGCCACACTTTGTCATCGCTTTTCGGAGCTTTGCAAGGATTAAAGATTTAGAGTGATCCAGGTTTTTTCCAGGTGTGGCTGTGTGACACGTTGTTGACAGTGATGTGCACGACTCCTACTCCAAGAACCAGCCTGACATATGGATGTTCGTCGTTGCTGAAAACATGGCTGCCACTGGAGACTCAAGGGAAAAACCATGAAATCTAAACCTGTTTTAAGGTTTTAGATGTTTGTTGCTTTAATTCAGTGTTAGACAGCTTTTTCCCAGCTGCAAAGTGCAGTGCTTTGCTTCATAAACCCCTCACTCCCTGCCCCAGTCACCATAGAGAAAATCAGCAATTTTACTGTTCCCTCCTACAGTATGCTAAGTCAATATTTGTTATCTTGTGACTTTGTGTCACTTAGATTAATCCAAATGAAGAATGTCACACACCAAAGTCACCAAAGGAGGCAGCAGTAGCTTTAAAAACACTGATATTCTCTATGGGCTTTGGTGCACGAGAGTGAGATTTACAAACTTCTGTTTCTGGTTGGAAAATACTGCCTAAAAATGAGATGGAGCAGCAAACACATGTCTCAAGTTATACACTGAAGCGTTGTTTTCACTGACAAATATCCATGTGTGTCTGTCAGAACACACGTGAAAAACCTGAACTGTTCCTTTAAACTCTGTAACTCACATGAGAGTGTGATCCTGACTCTAAACTGTACTCGGACAGTACAGTAGTATTCATGTCAGGTGCTGTTGTGGACCCACTGCTCTACACTCGAGACACTTCCAGATCTGGAACACTTTTGTTTACTTGATAAAAGCAGCTGTCTATCTCTCGCTCTGTGTGTGTGTGTGTGTTTGTATTTGTTACCTCTTGAAGACCTTTTCTGGCATAAACACTGACCTTGTCAGGACCAGTAGTCCTCACGGACCAAAACCTGTCCCTAATTAGGCAGAACCCTGTGGTTAGGTTAAGGTTAGGGTTAGGAATTAAGTGGTTATGGTTAAGGTTAGGTATAAAGCGATTAGTTTAGGCTGAATGGGTTTGTTCATATAAATGGAAGTCATTGCAGTGTCCTAAGACAATTTGTGTGTACCTGATATTCCTAATGTACTGTAGTGGGGACCTAAATCTATTTCCACAGTCACAATATGGGGACTTGTCTTCCTTATGGGACAAAAATCAAGTCCCCATAATGTAAATAACTAAATTTTAAGGCGAAGACATTTTTTAAAGTTAGGCTGAGGTTAGGGTTAGGTTATGGTTTTGGGTCAAGGTTGTAGCTAGGGCACTAGTCATTATGGTTAAGATTAGTCTGCAGGAAATTAATGTAAGCCAGTGCAATGTCCTCTGAAGTCATGGAAACCAATGTGGGTGTGTGTGCAGCAGATTGGTAACACGCGGGTTGGTAAAGTATGTTGCATCCCCTTTGACAGACTGTGTTGAATATTACATGCATCCCCTGGTGTTAGTTGTTAAAAAATGAAGGTATGTTCCATGTAATATTCATCCATCAGAGCCCATGCAGGATCAGTGGCACAGACCATAATAAGCCTCACATTCACCCCCATTCACACCCACAATGAGTTTAATACACAGACATGATGAAAGATGCATTAGAGGTACGAAGCACACGGTTGCATACTAATGTTCAGACACACGTCCCGTCTGTAGAAAAAAAGCACAATATCGCTGCCAACAAAACAGGAAATACACACGGGAAACATCAAGCGGTGTGTCTGTTGTTTGTTTGTTCCCCCCCCCCAACTGCCGCCCCTCTCCACCCCCAGTGGACGCCTGTCTGCAGCTTGTTATCCGCTGGCGTGAGGCGGAGTGTGACAGTGTGATAATCCATGCCAATGCTGACCCTGTGATGTGCTGCAAGACCTGCTCGCCTCTGTATGTGTGAGCGTGCGTCTCTGCTGCTTTACACATCTTGCCCCGTTTGTTCAGTGTGTGCGTGCGTGCGTGCGCGTGTGTGAGAGAGAGAGTGTGCATTCTAATGTACAGATGAACTTGAATGCTTCCTTTGCTTTGCCGTTTATCAGGCTGATGCACACATTGATGCATATGCAGCTTCAATCATCCAGGATGTGAGAGAGTGTCCTGTTTTATTTATAGATTATTAGGAGTGTGACAGCGTGCACAGGCATGTTTTCAACACTGCTCCTACACACACACACACACATTCACCGAGACTGTTGTCTTTAGCATGGAGCTCAGTCCGTCTGCAGGGTGAAGGAGGAACTTCAATCAGTTTGCTGACGCAGCTGTCTTATCTCGCATGCAAGTTTTGCATTCGTGAAATACTTAATATAAGAGCAAATCAGTGTTATGTGGGGTGGGCCTCCTGTGCTGAGAACAAGCATATATAAATGAAAACATGGCTGCCAGTGTGGAAAAAAAAAACAACAGATTTTAGTCTCATAAAGAAAAGCTAGACCTGTTTCTTAACAGGTCTAGTTTCTTAAGAGCATGTTGCTTTTTAAAATCTCTCACTCACCCCCACACCAAAGTCTATAGAGAAAACCAGCGATTTTACATCAGGACACATTGAATTTTTATACTCGCAGCTGCCTTTCTCAGCAAATTCAAATGTGTTATTGTGAGACTTCAGTGTTTAAATCATTTCATTTGGATTTCCCAAAGTGGCACAAACTCACCAAGTGTGGCAACAGTAGACCAGCAGTTTGTGTGTCCCTGTGAGCTAAAAACACAGATTTTCTCTATGGACTTTGGTGCAGAAGAGAAAGTGTTTAACAAACCTGAGCTTCCACTCAGTAAAGTAGAAATGATGGACTTCAACTCCCTAAAAATAAAAGAAAGAAAGAAAGAAAGAAAAAATGGATATGAAAAAGAAGAAACACCTTAAACAGAGGTGTCAAACTGGCGGCCCTTGGGCCACATGTGACCCACCATTTCATATCAAGTTATCATGAAAACATGGCCCCTGACCTCCTCTTCTTTAAAACACAGCATGTGCGGCTGAGGCACAGCTGCCTGTGAGGTGAAGGAATTTAGACTTTATACTATGTTTAGTATAGTATAATACTAATATTATATTTGCTAGCAATAGTTTTATAAAAGTCATAAGAAGTCATTTGTTTGTAATTATCATATTAATAACATTAAATTACATACCATCATGTATAAGCTGTGTTGGTGTATTGTCCACATTATTTATGTAGTTCGAATTCCATTTCCCTATTTTAGATAATACATTTTCCATCATAACTATGTTATTATTGTGACATATACATTGTTTCATATCAAAGCGTGTTTACTCTAAAATTCTGTGAAATATCATCATGAATATCTTTATTGCGATATCATGATGGAACCTTGTGTCATAATTTTGTAATAACGTAATAATACATTATTATAATACAATTTTGTAATAATAATTTTGTCTACTGAACAGCCAATAAGGGGAAACATGGAGTTTGCAAACTAACAATTGCCATTAAAACTTCCACTATCGATTGAAAATGTATTGTTTTAGCATTTAGCCTCGAGGGTTTCAACATGACCTAAAATGAAAAAGGTGGTTAAAGTGTTGCCCGGGAAACTAATAGCCACACAGGAAACAATAACTGGGGTCCTTGCAGCAGTTAAATCACTGATGTGCAATTAACAATGTTTTGAACTGAAGACTTAACAGTTGCCTCATCTGCATTTATTTACTGGTACTGGCAGTAATTTTGGAACATATGACAAGAAAAATTCTTAAAAACTAATAACAAATACAGACTAGGGCAGTGGGCAATGGCTACACAACAAAAGATATAAATGAACCACTAAACAAAACCCATTAGAAACCGCAAAATTTTGAATGTATAATTTTTTACAGACACTCACAATTCACAAGTGTTTTGCTACTGTCACAGTCAACACTCTGGATGTTGCACACAGCGACTTGTTATACACTGGAGGACGCAGGCCACTAACATAAACAGCTTCAAAAAGACACCAACTTGTTAAAATATTGACCCGTTTACTTTATAGAGCATATTTAACAAATTATTACATGTCTTTAGGGGAACATTTCATTGTCCAAAGTGTTTTGTTTTTTCTTTTAAATGTACTTCACATTTATTACCACCCGGTGACAAAAGTTTTATAAACCGTCACTGAGTACTCTTGTAGTGAGTTTAGAACATCTCTGTATCTTTGGCTGACAGCTTACCAGAAATAGTCGAGCTGGCTTATTGGAAACCAGAAAGTGACCGTGCATAAAGTGAGTTGGCAGAGAGTGTGGGCCCCAGGCAAAAACAGCCCAGAGGGACCTACACTGCACTGATGCAATCTAGTGGCACTGGGTTTTCAAACACAGGGCCAGACGTAAAGTATAAGCTCAAAAAGCACAATAATAATATTTTTTTGTAATTTTTTTTTTAAAAATATGATTTAATACCACATAACAATACAAATATGATAAGTGTTATTATGTTTGCCTCCTTTCAATGCATGTTTACCCTTGAAGAGCTAATTAGCAAATTGATGTATATCAGATTTTTAAAAAGAAAATGAATGCATTTCACTAATTAACACATGTAATGTTACCTCTTTCATTAAACATCTTTTTTTAAATTGGTTTCTGTGTTACAGTGATTTTTAAAAGAGGTATTTGATAACATTAGGTATTTGCATTAGTGCCATATCACTAGAGTGTCATGGTGTGTGTGTGTGTGTGTGTGTGTGTGTGTGTGTGCATTCGAAGCACCCCTTTTGTTTGTCATTATTATAATTTATAAAACAACACTATGTTCCATCTTCAGCTCCCTGTGATAATTCCATTCTGTTTTGATTTTTACTTTGAATGACCACACCACACCATGATGGGGCTTTAACATTTCACACATTATGAATTCATTCGCAGACTCACACACTTCAGTCTGATGATTTAATTAGATTTGCACGCCCAGCTTTACATTTCAGCTAATCAAGATAACCTGGACACACACACACACACACACACACACAGAGAGAGAAAGTGAGAGACAGATTTTGCATATGTACTCACACAGAATACACATGGAACAAATTGGGCACAAATAAAAATCTGGTTATGTTATTATCGTCATGGAAACGAGCTGACGGCAAGCAGAAAGCAACCTCTCTGTCTGTCTGACTGTCTCTCTCTCTCGCTCTCTCCCCAGGCAACTGGGAAAATTGGCCAAACAGTAAAGGTATTACTCTGTTGGACTGTTTCCAAGCATTCCCTCCATGCTAACGCATACACACACCCACACAAATACACAGACACACATTAGTCTGGTCATATTTATGAGGGAATTCTTGATTTTCTATATTTATGACGATGCTCATGGAAAGAAAATGCATTCCCTTAACCATCACAACCAAAAGCTTATCCCCTTTTCCTCCCCTAACCTTCTTACAACCAAAACACCATGTCTCAACCATCAAGATAATGAAATGGACCAGACAAAACTTGTTTTTGTTGCTATAACACAAGTAAAACACACACACTGGTTTCCATGACTTCAGAGGACATTGCATTGATTTCCATTAATTTCCTGGAGACTTACTCTTACATTAACCATAATTACTAGTGCCCTAACCCTAACCATGGCCTTAACCTTAACTTAACCCTAACCTCAGGTTAACTTAAAAATGTCTTCATCTTAAAATGTTGTCATTTACATTATGGGGACTTGATTTTTGTCCCCATAATGTGAGTGTGTAAACAGATTTAGGTCCCCACAAAATATGGAATACCAGGTACACACACAAACATATTATGTTTGTGCTTCTACCAGAGTGGGGACCCTCACAGACATAATGCATTCCCTAGCCCCTTACCCAAACCTTAACCATCACAACTAGATGCCTAACCCTAACCCTAAAACCCTAAAAAAGCCCTTTAACAATGTGAGGACCAGCCAAAATGTCCTCACTCTGTATGGATTATATGACTTTAGGTCCTCACACGGCAACAAATACAAGAACACACACACACACAGACACACAGACATGGCTTTAGACTTAGACACAAATATTTCCTCCAGTCCACTGTTTCTACGCCCAGAGCTCCCTCTGCTGGTGACAGGTGTAACTGCAGACACTGTTCTGACTTCCACAGGTCAAGAATCATCGAATGTCTCTGAAGTTGCTTTCACTCAATGAACCAGCATAGTGTATAGATTTAATTACTGCATCGTCCACAATGGGATAATACAGGATAGCACACCACACATCAAAACCACACCACACATTCTCTATATGTGATGTATAGTATTTGCCCCAGATTATTTCCAAGATGTCCTCAAGTGAAATTATGAGGAGGTTTCAAACGATCTGTCGCACGGAGGGTGAAATGTTCTTGACGTGAACTGTAATTTAAACTGTGCGGTGCAGTATGAACGTGCTGGAAGAGGAACAATAAAAGGGAGTGCAGTCACGTGGAGTCACAGGACAGGGTTCATACACGCGCTCAGTACTGCTGCTACACACACAAACCGGCTCACACTGAGGTAAACACAATTATCACATATGCATAATCTCTACTACGTGCGACACACTTTCTTCGGTGTACGCACACCTGGTGGTGACACTGTCTCCTTCTGTGTATTAGCATCTGCTCAGTAATCTCACCCAGATGAGGGAAATGTTAATTAAAAACAATCACAGTGGCTCCTTATGGCCAAGCGGCATTCATACATGACCGCTTCTTTTTCCACACAGTTGACAAACACATGGCTAAACTCTGAGTGACATCACAGCCGCGGCAGGTTCATGGTTTCAGCAGGTACGAGGCTGATGCTGGTGAAAGCAGGAGTATTTGGAGTTTAGTGTAAAACAACAATATATGTGGCAACGCTTAAAAACTAGAGCTGAAATTCAATAGTTTTGTCCTCCAGGACAAAATGAATTTCACTGACCTTCTATCCTTCAAACATATTATTTTTCTTCTTAGAATCTTGTAGAATAGTCACTTCCTTACCTTTAAATGTTTTTTTTTTCCTCACTTAGGTTTTTATTGAGTTTTCACAAGGATATAAAAACAACATTGTGTGCACGTCCACACAACACAACAATAGGTACCTGTCTTAAGCCTGGCTGAGTTCAAACCCCAATTCCAATGAAGTTACATTGGGTAAAACATGAATTAAACACAGGATACAATGATTTCTATTTTTTTTTTTTACATTGCATTACAAGAAATCTGTGACAGGGGCAACAGAAGACTGGGAAAGTTAAGGAATGCTCAAAGAACACCTGTTTGGAGCATTCCACGGGTGAACAGGTTAATTGAAAACGGGTGAGTGTCATGACTGGACGTGTAATCATGCCACTCATGATTCAGCATCCCTGAAAGTTGTTCACAAGCAAGGATGGCACGAGGTTCGCCGCTTTGTCAACAACTGTGTGAGCAAGTAGTCCAACAGTTTAAGAAAAAAACACGTTTCTCAACATACAAATAAAAGGGATTTAGCGATTCCACCATCTACAGTCCATAGTATCACCAACAGACTCCAGAGAATCCAGAGAAATCTCTTCCTGTAAGCAGCAAGGCTAGAAAAAAAAACATGTACTGCCTGTGACCCTTGATTCCTAATGTAAAGGGCTTTACATTAGGCTTTCTAGTTTTAAGACTTTGTTCAAGTGAATGTCTTCTTTCCTCTCAATCTCTTGAAAGCTCCCCAGTTACATCACTGGGAAGATACTTGCCATTTTCCCAGTATACCTGATCCTATATATACCAGATCCTAAAGTAAGTTTGTGGTCATCGTCTGCCCGTAGCAGTTTTTTTTTTTTTGTAAAGTGAGCTACCTGCTTTTTATTTGATGTGCTATAAAGAGGCAGGTTCAATTTTTCCAGCAGAATTCCTTCATGCTGGAGAGAGCTTGTGGAGGTGCATTAAATCTCATACATTTTGATACTCTCTCCCCCCCCCCCCGATATTTAAACCTTTAACTCTGCTTTCCATTTCTCTTTTATGCAGATTGTTGATTCTCCCCTGCTTCACTCACCCCAAAGCTTGACAGAAAGCAATGCTGACACGTAGTCCTTTCTGCATGTATGCGTCCACATACGCTGTTATTTGAAATCACACCGTGCTCCAGATTAAATGTACTGTTTGGCAGTTTGCTGTTTTGTGACATCCACTATCAATCACACCATCACCGCACATTAAATCACCCTGCTATATGATCTACGGCAGCGATTCCCAAACTATGGTACGTGTAACACCAGTGGTACGCAAAGAAAAAAAAAATGATTAGCTTATTACATTTTGAAATTTGCATATAAATAGACATACAATCAAATTCAGCTAAACGAGACAGTAGATTTTTTTTTCAGTTCAACTGAATTTATTTTCAATTCAATTTTACTTGTATAGTGCCAAATCGCAACATACGTCATCTCAAGTAAGTGTAGTGAGAAACCCAACAGTTCACACAGTGAGCAAACACTAGGCATCAGTGGAGAGGAAAAACTCCCTTTTAACAGGAAGAAATCTCTGACAGAGCCAGACTCAGAGATGTGCGGTCATCTGCCTCGACCGGTCCTTTTCCCTGTCAGACCAAGCAGATAAAAGCTCTGCTGCATTTTGTGGTTTTTCACTGAGATTTTCAATATGAGGCCCAAAGAAGGCCATAATTCAGCTGAAAAAAAAACAAAATAAACCTATCAGAGAGAGCAAAACACCAAAGGACCAATGGGTGTCTGTCCAAATTTGATGTGCTGTACATCTGTACAGGTGAACAGTGTTGTTTCTCGCCAGAGGGTGTTACCTTGGTTGTGTGACATCAGCTATTGGAGCTCTATACGTAGTTGCAAGCAGTGCATTTGAAATGTGCGTTTCAAATACTGTGCCCGCTTCAATTTACAATTACAGCCCTGTGTTGTTGCATTTCAGGAGATCGACAGTAACTGAATGTTCTGCAGTACTGTAGTAGGTTTACACGACCAAATACAACCAAGAATCAGGCTTCACTCATCGGAGGGAAGGCAGCCTTTTCTTCCAGTGTGATGCAGCATCACGCCAGGGCTTTACAGAGTTTCTTGGCATCTCCACTGTTACACTGCATTGAACACAAACAGCCTGCAGGGTCGGAGCCCAGCCTCGTCATCATCTTCTGCAAAAAGGATTTATTTAGCTTGGTGGGAGAGTCTGGGGGGGGGGCGCTTTCAAACCCCCAAAGGCTGTCACGCAGTAAAACAAGTAAAAGCCAGTGAAAGCATGTTTGCTGGAGGGAGAAAGCAGGCACACATGCATGAATCGGAGTGCCAGACAAAATAATTAGAGTTGTAATAAGCGGGAAAAACTATCCCTGACTAAAAGGATGTTTATAAACTGTGCAGCTCCTGAAGCTGGAAATGAGGGGGCCACGTCTGCCATCACTGATCTAATGAAAACACACGGGCAGCTCCGTGTTTGTGCTCAGTGAAGCAGGAAGTAGAGTCAGTGAGACACTGGAATGAACTGTATGCATGAACGATAACACAAACAACTGATCAAACAATCTGACCAGGCTGCTCCTGTGGATTCAATCAAGAGTTACCCCTCCCCCCAAACTCCTGCTGTTACCCATGCTATGACTATGCATGGGCACGGCTGCATGTTCCGTGTTTATCAATTCATTTTTATAGCACTTTTATATAATGTGGTTGTAAAGTCCTTCACAGTAGCCTGCATGAAAACAAGGAAAAAAAAATGACAGTAAACAAAGTGAGTGACTTAAACTTGCAGCGTGATTCTTTTGTGATTCTTTTTCACCTCTGTTAAATCCTTGGGAACAAAAACAACATAGCATCATTTGGTTGCAGCGTCCGCATCTGAAAAGCAAGCTCTGTCAAGCAGTACTATCAGAAGTGACTGAGGGAATGTTTGTGTGTAAACAGCACCAGCAGAACGAGAAGAACAAACCGATGAACAACTGGGGTTGTTTTAAGCAGTAGAATGGTTTGCTTAATCTTTGCTTGGGTGCACCTTTGTTTTATTTGTAAAACTCCCAGCTGTTTACAACTACGTTGCTTTTAAGTAGCGCAGTGTCGCTGTTCCCTTCGTCTGTCTTGACGCAAAAGGAATCACTTCCTGCGTGCAGCGCGGGAACGGGTGACACACGATTTAAACACTCTTTCACTAACTGTTTACTGCTTTATCCTCCACATGACGGGAGGTGGCAGCCAATCCCACACAGGGCGAAAGTCGGGTCACACCCTGAACAGATCGCCAGCCTGTCGCAGGGTCAACAGACAGAGGAATCGCTTTCGACGACTTCCTATGTATTTTTACCGAGTCAGTAAAATCTGCAGCTTTAATTAAAAAGGCACAGTGTGTGAAATTTATCATCATTCACTGTTGAAGTTTCATGTTGCAGCTGAATGCAATAGTGAGCATCTGCAGTACCGGAGACAGTAGTTTCAGACGGGCGTAGTTTCTGAACAATCACCAGCTTTAGCCATTGCTTCATTTTGAAGGTTAACAGCCAAATACTCCTTTACTGCTTACTTTATATTTTAAAGTAAACTGTATACAAATAAATAAATTAATGAATGTGGCCAGATTTTTGTAACAAGCATAATTAGCTCGTTTTCAGGTAAAGTAAAAACTATAGGCTATGAAATTTCCACTTACTTGATCTCAACTAGATATTTTTACAGTTTGAGTAAGGCAAGACACATGTTTTAGAAAAAAAAAAAGCACAGAAACAAATTGAGTAAAACTGAAACAAACAAATCGTCAAGGTTTTCCACAGTGATGCCCAGGCTTTCTACAGTTTTGTTTTCTGGAGACAAAAGAAAAAGAATTTAAAAAAAAACAAAAAAAAAACACACCGGTGGGAAGGACATGTTATTGACCTGTGACTAACCCTGTTAGAAGTCTGTTGCCTCATCTGTCCAGAAAACAAACCTCTGTCCATGCCTTTGAAGAAACAACAAAAGACAAGTTACATAATGAAATGCTTAAGAATTACTGCAGAACTGAAATGCTGAATTACTCTCGACAGACAACACAGACTGCCATCTATAGTAAGTGTAAGTAGTTAAAAATGTACTGTATGTACAGGAGTTACAATTGTCATATAGAGATGACAGGCATTGAGCTATTTGTTGAAGTACGGTTCATTACAGCACTATGCCAGTTACTTGATAAAATTACAAGTTGAATTTTTTTGAAATTGTTAAATTGGGTATCCAATAGT
>JAFBJR010000137.1:5916918-6000359 GCA_016785285.1 Brachirus orientalis
TATATTTGTCATTATGTTGAGGTGATTACTCAAAATGGTCATAAGAGCCAAAAATCCAATAGAGGCATATTCTGCATAATAAGCCCAAATTTAAGTTCTCTGTCTCTTTTTTTTCTACATAAAGACAGCTATCACAACCAGCAGGACAGGGTTGCTGTCCACTTGAATTGTCTCTGTGACCCCGTGTGACCAACGTATATAAAGTATACACTTATTGTTTATGTTCTGAGACCCTTCGATTTTGAAGCGCTCCATGAGAAGCAGACACCACCACTTCCGTATTAAAGGCGGGTCAGTCCAAAAGAAATGAAAAAGTGATTTAATAGTTCACAATGTGTCTTTTCTCTTTCAGATGAATAGAATGATGGAGCACAATTAAAAAATATATATATATATTACAAACTGACCTTCTGGAATTCAAATCCCACACTTGTTACAATGGAAAGGGCGTACTGAAACAGAAATAATGTAAACAAAGCATTGTAATTACAATTTTGACTGAAGCTGGCATATACGTAAACAAAAAAACAGGCCCACAGTCATTTCCACAGTTCTGGTTTGGTAATCCCTACAAATTAAAAACAGAAGAGGATATCAGATACATGAGTGGCTCCTATACAAAGTGGCAAGTACAGACAATAAGAATTATTTTTCAGAATAGAGTAATATGAAACAAAGAAATAGCAATAAATAAATAATAATAATAATAATTAAAATAATGAATTATGTAACTATTATAGTTCTTAAGCACTGGTACACATGTGTCTACAGTGGCTGTCACGTGTACTGTACATCTGTACAAATGCTGGTACATCTGGAGCACCAGCATTTACAGATGTTTAAAACTAATATAGAATGGATCATATAGATCAGAGATAAGCGATAATAATAATTTCAGACAGATAAAAGTGACAAATAACAGTTTTCTATAACACTGTTTCAACAAATCACCAACTCTGGTTTAGTCAATATAAATTAACGATGCATAAAGTAATACCTTTTTTAAATCGATTTCAGGTGCGTCACGGTGGCTCTTTTGAATTAAAACGATGAAAAACTAATTAACTTCAAATTCAGTGTTATACTCACATTCGGAGTCTTGTCGTCAACCCAGTCTGTTAAGAAAAACCGTAGCCACCTGAAATTACGGCCCGCCTGAAATGACTGTCTCCGGTTCTGGAGACAACCCCTTCTAGCTGAATGTCCCTCAGTTTGTCCATCGTGGGCTATTGTAAAAACTTTGTGTCCTCATAGAGTGGACCCAGCTCCTGATATAAATTCATAAGGCTCACTCTGTGGTACTGAAAAATAATTATTAATACCGTTGTCTTTGTAGATTCTCATTCATACGGGTCATGGTAGTCAAAAGAGTTAAGGTGTAAGCAAGTGGACTTCTTTTTGGAGCTTGAAGACGTTTCACCTTTCATCCAAAGATCTGATGCTCTGATGGTGAAGAGCAGTTAAACTTCCTGGAAGTTTAACTTCACACAGGAAGTTTAACTGCTCTTCACCATCAGAGCAGTCTCCTTCTTTGGATCACGGGTGTGGTCTACAGCTCCACCTCCAGTATCCAAAGATATAGCTCCTGGTTTCCCATCATCAGGCCAGAACTGAAGAAGGCTTTTGGATGAAAGGTGAAACGTCTTCAAGCTCCAAAAAGAAGTCCAGTTGCTTACAATTTAACTCTTTTGACTATTATACATTTGTACACTTAAGTGTAATTGATATCTGCCAAATGAGAAATAATTTCTTCTAATTTACACACTGGACCTCTAAGCTAACCCGAATGCAAAGGTAGCATCCAAGAGACCCACCAATACTAGGTAAAGATCGTGGAAAGCAAATGCAGACATTCTCATCTTGACAAAACACAGTATATGTCGTACAAAATATTGTTAGCACTCTTGCCTTTGCAGCAAGAAGACTCGCGTTTACGACCCAGTCGGAACAAGGGCCTTTCTGCATGGAGTTTGCATGTTCTCCAGTTTCTTCCCACAGTCCAAAAACATGCATATTTGAGGATTAGGCAATTGGACACTATAAATTGCCTGTAGCTGTGAATGTTAGAGTGAATGGTTGTTTGTTACAGCAGTTAGTAACACATTTTTCTTTTTATTATTACTTTATATGGACTTTAAATGGGAGGGGAAAGCTAAATAATGTTTTTTTTTTTTTTTTAATTGTAAAATCAAAACAAAACCTGATACCAAGGTTTGACTTTTTATTTGATGAGTTGGATAATAATCTCTTTCTGCCTTATGGACCTGGTGAATATGAAATATGCTCCTGTGCATTATTTATCTCCCATATTAGCACACGTCTCTTCACTCACTTTGACAATTTAATTACGGAATCATCAAGACTGTTACATCAAACACATATTAAGCTAAATAGAACTGTCAAAGGATGGACGAACCAATACTTCAGTTACATGTGATGCATTCAATCATTGTAAGTGAACTTGTATGGATAGGAATGAAAGTCACAAACCTTTATTAATATACCATATTGACAAATGTGCACGCTTTATGGTTATTATTATTATTACTTATTTTTACATATTATTTTTACATATACAATTTTTTTTATCTAATGTTTACACTATATTTTCAATGCAGCAATTAAAAAAAAGACTTTTCCTTTGTTTGTGTTTGTGTTTTTAAATTCTTGGTTTAATTTAAAGTTATATAATAAGCTTTATACACTAGATATATTACATCGGATTAGATTAAATTTGATTAGATTAGATTACAAAAATTAGATATGAATACAATGATCCCACAAAGCGGAAATCCACTTCTTACAACAGTGAAAGAATCCGATGTGAATCCAATACACAAATGGAAAACATAGAATTAAATTATAGTAATGACAAAAAATAGCATAGATATTTCATTTATAAAATTGTTATTCATGCTACTGCTATTTGTTGGTCCAGAAAGCCATAATCATGTTGTATCTAAATGATTATTTTCACCTTTATCTCTACTGAAGGGATGTGACGTGTCCTTAAAAAACACTTTGTGTGGAAATGGTGGAAACAGCATCACCACACATGAAACATGGTGTTTGTGGAGGCAGAAACACTGTGGCCATTGTTTGAAATGTCGCCACTGGTTGAATCATCATCAGCACCATTAAACATGTCACCGCCAACAAATGTCACATTCCTTCACTTCACGTCCAAACATCATCGTTACAGGTGAGAACGGGATTTACATTATCATCAAGCAACAGGTTATTTCAGTCTTTCAGCTCGTGTGTGTCTGTGTGGGTGTGTGTCACGATTGTTGTTATTTTATACCGTTGATTTGTCTTTGCTGCAGACAGAGAAGGTGCCAAATATTACAGGGAAGCAGAAAGAGAGTCTATTTTTTGTTACCAGTGTCACTGAGAGACTGTTTCACTATATGGAGAATAATTTGCACTGAATTTAGTCACCATATCTGCACATTGTTTCTGATCTACCTCAATCTCAACTATGCCAGTTACCTAAATAATTTTTGCACAATTGTATTTTTATTTATCTATTCTGTTTCTATTCTGATTGGCCATTGAACTGACACAGCTGCTTTCATGTTGTCTCCATTTACTTCCCATTGCAAGTTGCACCCATATAAATACTGTTTATGGTTCTATATTTTTATTCCTACAAAAACGCCATCTTCTGTTTGCCTCTTGTAAATGTCTATATGTGCCTTAACTTGCCCTTTGGGGACAAATAAAGTTTGTTAAATTTGAATATGACCTGAATAATACAGATATACAGAATACAGCGTGCATTAAAGAAAAGAGTTTCTTTTCATCCTCATTGAAGTATATTTCATGGGGTTGTTTAGTTATATGCTTGTATGGGAAACCTTTGAACAAACATGATGTTACTTTTGAATAAGGTTCAAATGCACATGTAACCAAAAAGAAAAAAAAAAAAAGGATATGGTTACGGTTGATTTAAGTCAAGTTCAATTGTTATCTAGCCAGTCAGAACTCACAGCCCACCTCCAAAAGGCAAAAAAAATACCACTGTTTGCTGACCCTCTGGTGAGAGCAGAGCATGGAGAAGGCTTCATTCAAGTTAATTTTGTATTTACATGTGTTCATTCATGCTACCATATAACGTCAGCAGTTCCAGTCCAAGTGCGGAGGCCACACATTTCCCAAGCTAATGTACTAATTCACTGCACTGCACCGGTGAGCTGAATCACCTTCTATAGTTTGCATTTAACGATGTATAGTTTAAAAATCGTGTGAATAAAGAGAGACTATGCGCCCGCACTTAATAACTCAGTGTTTCCTGGACATAGCGATATATAGATCCAGTGTATATGTCTGAGGTATGTCCATTTACATGCACAGTTTAATCAAGTTAAGGCTGTAGCCCGACTAAGACAGGCAATCAGACAACTTGCCAAGTCTGAGTATACATGTGGAGGTAAAAATCTATTTACAGCGAATGGCGAGATGGATGGTGAGACACATCAGGTTTCATACCTGCTGTACATGTTAAGCATGATACAAATTAGATTGAGCATGGCTCTTTTAGTCGCTGGGTTGTCCAAAAGAAGACACTGCTGCCATATGATTTCCGGTAATAGTCCTCCAGTTTATATGTCGACTCCTTCAACCTCCGTACTCGTACATGCAGGTGTAATCTGACCATGAATCACATTCAGCAGGATCGATCCTGAAACCGCAGGAAACCCCAGTAAGTACTCGACGAGCTGTCAGAATGATGTCACTTTTATCGTTCATGTGTACGGAGCTTGTCATTATAAATATCTACCATTCACTTGCGGATATCTGTAACTGAATAATAGACATCTCTAATTCCAGTGTCAGATATCTACAGTACAAAGCATAAGTATAACTTGTCACAATTCAAGTCCAAGCTGTTTTTAGTTATCCTCAGGTGGAGATATGTACATTGTCATTTTTAGATGTCTTGAATTAGGTTTCAGATAGTGAGAATGAATTTTAATATGTGAAACCCGAATCTATAACGACAAACCCAAAAGTGATGTCATTCTGACCAGTAAAAACTGAAATTGTGATAACTAAAACTATAGTTTTGACTGGTAAGAACTGCACTCGTACAAGTCCCAATGAATTTACGACTAGTGAAAATGGCGAATAAATGTTAAAAATGTTAATCATTTAACAGTAATTTTTATGGAGATCCCTACATTGTCAATGTTGTACAAAAAGTGACTTTTATGACTCTTTAGACACTTAAAAACGGTACATGGAAAAATACTGACAGAGAAAGAGAGAGAGAGAGAGAGAGAGAGAGAGAGATTGGCCAAAAGAGAGGTGAGATTTATCGCTGCATGAAGGTGAGATAGATGGCTGTTTGACCACTGGGCTGCTGAAAATGGCCAAGCAGCCCTTTATGGTCCATGAGAGAAAATGAGGCAGCTCTCCCACATCTATCCATCAGAGCCATTTAGTGGCTCGTTGGGGCCTGTAAATGTTTTTGTGTGTGTGTGTGTGTGTGCGTGCGTGCACTCATGTGGACCATTTGACTATTATGAGCCAACTGTCTTAATCAATGCCTGTGAGCTTCATCATGGACGACGAGAGGCTGCGAGGTGAAAGGTGGATCTGTGGAGCACAGGTGGAGCAGACAGTCAGTCAGTCAGTCAGTCAGTCAGTCAGTCACAGCAGCTGCTTCTGTTTCTGCTGGGCCACATTCACTGTAGTTGTGCTGTTACTGTTAGGGTCAGACACTAATCCTCAGCAGATAGAACTGAAAACATGTCAAGCAGATGGCGGCAGTAAATGGAAGTCAGGTAAATGGCAAGCCGGTGAGGCTCAGGCTACATCTATGCTACTGTGTTTCCATTTCTAAACTGTTTTTAAACAGACATGATTTGTTTCCAGCTGTTAAGTAGAGATGGGCATGAGTATATTTGAGTATCTGTTTGATTACAAAAAAGTCAGTCAATTACTGTGACTGTACATAATATAAAATGTGACAAAACAAATGTATCAATGGCTGCATTTAAAAAGAATAAATCTATCCAGTCCACTGACTATCAAAGAATTCAGTTAGAGGACTTCATGTACAGTATGTTTGCACAAGAAATTAACTTTAAGAGATTTCTTGAATGTATCTCATTATACTTTCATTCAAACTGATCTTTGTGCAACCAGTGGAGTCACTCCATGGTGGTTATTCACAACCCAGGCTCCAGGTTGGCCTCATTCGGCAAAATACATTCACTTTTTATATAAGGTCTATGGGGCACCTTTTTATGACTGTCATTTCAGTAGAAAACACATGTCCTTTGATAGCTGCTGTTTCTGTCTGCATCCCTTGTATCCAAGCATCTCCATCACCTTATGTGTTACTGATGACTCTTCCTTGTAAGCAATACATATCTGTAGAACAGGTATTTGAGTATTAAGTGTCAACAATCACTGATTCACAGTTTCAGTTACAAGTTTGGACGTGATTGACTGGTTGAATTGATTTTGCGCTGTGCTATTTAGCTGCGTCAAAGACTCGTGTGTTCCATTTGTTCACTGTTTTTCTACTGATAGGGAGAAAGATACAGTTCTAGCAAGCTGCCTCCTCTGCTCATAAGGAATAGCTGCAAACTGTCGCGCTGGAATTTGAGAAAGGACAGATAAAGGAATGGGTAGCAAGAAGTATGAAATTCAGGATAATCTGGATAACAGTCGTTTCACCTGACCAAAATCTCAGGCTGCATTCAAATCAATAAACTCTAAATAGCTCACATGAAACCAGTAACACACACAAAAAAACAAATTTGTACAATCTAGAAAAGCAGAATACATATAGTTCAAACTTGGAATTATGTGTGATATCACCAGTCTGGTTAATGTCATAGAATTTGTTTTTGCCACCTGTAATAATTTAAGAATGTGTTTGCATCTTTATCTCTCAGTTAGCTGTTTCTGCCTGGAAACCAAAGTTTATGTCACTTTGTAAACAGTCCATTCCTCACACCAAACTCCATATAGAGAATCAACAATTTTACACCACAGCATGCAGGAGTTTCTGCTTTACTGCTGCCCCCATCAGTAAGGTCACATGTGTTATTTTGTGACGTTGGTGTTCAAAACCCTTCATGGTCATTTAACCTCAGTGATACAAACTTACCTAACAAGGCAGCAGTAGACCAGCAGCTTCTATGTCTGCACATGCTATCTCCATAGACTTTGGTGTGAGAGAGTGAGTAGTTTGTAAACATCAATTTCTGGTCAATCAAGGCTGCCTGACCGTGAGGTAAATCAGCACACGTATTCCTAAAATATCATACATTTAAGCAGGTGTGGATTATATTAGTTGAGTCTTTTGTTGACAAAAATTTAATTATCCTTGTGCCCCTACTGGTAGCTGTATTCTTGTCGGCTTCCATTGTTTTTTCCATTCCACTTTGCTGTTATTTGCCAGTTCTTGCTGCTGGCTGGGGGTTGCTGACTACTCGCTTTTCCTGCTCCAGCAACCTACAACACATCTGCTGCTCATCCCACTGATTGCCACACCCTGTCTTTAGCTCCAGTCTTTTCTAGATTGTTCAGTTGGTAATGCCACAGCTCAACTCAGTTTCAGGTTTTCTTGTTTTGTATCCTTTTAATATTCGATTTTCTCTTTGCCCAACTACCTGGACTTTTAGACATTTTAGACGAAATACCCACATGCTGACTTGGATAAACCCTTTACTTTTCCTAACTATGTTTGCTATTAAAAGGGTTTAAGATTTTCTTCTGTGTTTTGGTGTCTGCTTTGTTGGTCCAGTCTGAAGCTTAACAGCAGCCCTGTTTTTAGTGAGAGTCAGCAGTTTGAAACCGGCTGAGTCTCTATATCTACACTCCAGTTAGGTAGGTGGCAGTAATGAGCCTCTAAGCTGGTTGGGCAGTTGCAGTATCAGAGCACCTTTGTCTAAATATTCCTTAGGTAACAGCACATTGACACTGATCACTTTCAACACACCAATATAAAAATAATATTACAAATAATAGTAATAATAATCGTTTCCCAGCTGAAGTCCTGCACCTGACGACAGACAGGCAGCAAGAAGGAAGCCTGATCAAAATTTTGCTGCTAAATGATGTAGTTTTATTTTAGATCTCTGGTGTTGTAGAGCTAGGAGTGAGATGTTCTCTCTGTCAGCTAGTGGTGTAGTGTGGTCTACTGTCATGGGTTTATTGGTCACATAAACAAGTACACACACTCAAAAGCAGCATGGGTTGCCAGACGGGCAGCACAAAAACACAAAAGCACAAAAGTATGCACATGATGAATTTCATCTTATATCTCCACTTTTTATTTGCAAAACAGTTACTTGCAAATAGAAGTAACCGCTTGATAATTCCCAGCAACTGTCGACTAGTATTTTAAAATGCCCACCCCCTACCATTTATTACAAACACTTCCATAATTGCATTCATTCTGTTTTCATCGGCATACATGAAATATGTGGTTTTGGAAATGCACGTGTGTTTCTGCCAACTTTCGAGTCAAAAGTATCAAAGCATTTGTGAAATTATTAGGAATGCCTCTTATCCTTAATCAGCTTGATCTGCACAAACCTGACATCAAGAAAGCACATGGTAACAGACAACATTCATTCCTGAGATAATGAGTTCATTATGGCATTATCTTGAGATAATTACTTACCTCAAGACAAGATGATACTTACAATGGTAACACGATCAAGAATAACAAGTTAATTGGATTAAGGCACAATAAGATGACTGACATGATTATATATATACAGTATATATATTTATATGAGCCACAAAATGCAGATCTCCTCCAGAACTGGGCAAGTCAGCAAAAGATAAAGCGGAAAACATTTTAAAATATAGTAGACGTAAGCAGGGGTACATTTTTTGGGGTTGAGCCAGCTTTTCGTTTAACCTTTCTCCAGAGTTCAATGAGCCTTCCCTCATTTATTTGTCTGCAGACTAAAGTGATCATGCATTCATTAAGTCATTTTCTACCAATTTATCCTCCACATCAGGGTTGCAAACCTGCTGGAGTCAATCTTATACAGGGCAGAAGGCGGGGTATATCGTGGAGAGGTCACAGTCCATCACTGGGTGTGAAAGTCATTCACACTCACTTAACATGAGTTACTGCATTCAAATTTTGCTGCTGGCTTTCTTAATCTTAGTCACATTTTATTCACTGGTACATTCTTTTGTAACTCTCGAGTCTAATCAGTATGAGGTTCATCCTGTGGTATAAATTTCATGCAATTTTTTTTTTTTTTTAACGCTGGCTTAGTCAACATTGTCGCCTGTCCACAGCGTAGAGTGCCATGTGAGCCAATGAAAGGCTCATCTCACTGGGCACCTGCTGTTGGAATTTTCCACAGCTGCAAATGATGTCATATTCACTACCAGACCACATGCCCTCCACTACTCAGCTCTCAGCCAACTTCTTGGCACCTTTTAAACTGGCACAGACCTGAGAAGTGGTATTTGTGTTGCCAGTCAAATCAGACAGTCTGTTTTCATTCTTAACAGACAAAGATCCCCAACAAATTCCACCAACTTTACGGGCTGCTCTCATCTACAGTATAATACATAGTCATCACTGACTGGTGGTATCAGAGATAATGTGAGTTCTGGTCTTGAGTGTTGAAATGAAAGGCAATAATTAAACGTTGCTAGCGGATGTTAATAGCTGTTGCACATTAGTTGTGTGTGGATTTAATTTGTATTAGAAAGGGTTGGCAGTTCAAGATGTGTGTGTTTTCCCCCTGCTATTTGATTGCACTGCCTCTGTTCTGCTTTCAACAGATGAGATGAGTTAGCGCCCCCCCCACCCAAATTGTGTTGCTCAGTGGTGCTGCCCTTCTAAAGCTAATAACACTATAAACCTAATCTATCCTTAATGCAATCACATCTATTCAAATCTAATCCTATCCTATACTCCTAATTGGATCTGGTGGATCATGTTGCACCCTCTGGCTGCCTTGTTGTCATGGTGATGGGTGGGAGATGCCTCTACTGCTGGTGGGGCCGAGGGAGAAGACACATTGACCAACGAGATCTATTTAATTTGCCTACAGATGCTAATTGAAGGACACAGCAGCGTCTGATAATTATAAGAGAGCGGTAATGTGAAAAGATGTATGTAACAACAGCGCACAGGCAAATTTCAAAGTGATAATTTTTTTTTTACCCTGCTGATGCCTTCGCCACCACTGCCCCGACACCCATTGTCCTCTGGTTTTTGTCTGTAAAAGATGAACAGAAAATCATCAGCATTCTGATTCTGATTCTGATTCACCACTGGGACAATTTACTCTGCAGTAGAAGTTTTTTTTTTTCCTCCAGTTCCAGCTTTTATCAGCAGTGATGAAAAAATGACGACCGGGTCGACATGCTTATGCCCTCTCGTTCTACTTTATTTTGGTGCTGATGTTTTTTTTTTCCTTTTCCCACATGAACTTATTTCAGACAACAATCCAAGATCAGTCATTGTTGGGTTAAAAAAAAAAAAAAAAAGCAGTTGGAAGAGAGTCACTTGTCTTTCGTTTTGGTGTAAGAAGTATATGATAAACTTAAGATTTACATTTACAATTAAATCATTGGATGAATTATTTAAATTGCAGGAGTAAAACCACATGTTTGCACAGATTTGAAGCTGTGTACTGTCACTTGACACACAACCCAAATATCTAGGAAATGTATATATAAAAACACTCCTCTTGCCCACTTGGGTGGTCTTGTCCCTCTGTCAAGCTCGGGTCCTTGAGGGTTGTGTGCAGTATGTTGGCTGTCATGTCATCATAGATCCAATAGATGTGGTAGTTTGGAAAATAATCAATTCATTTGAATCTAAGCCATAATAGATGGGCCAGGTAAGCATTTATGTTTGTGATAGCCTAACAGATGCCAATGTCCATCAGAATTATATTATTGTAATAATTATTATTGTTGGGAAGTTTCCTGTGAGCCACTACTGCTGACCTCGTGATTTTTTTTTGCCTGATTTCAACGAGCTGCGTCTTGAATTCTGAAAGTTGTATTACATTTGCATTTGTATAGCACTTCTTTCTTTTGTTTTTCAGGAATATGTTTTTTTTCAGAATGCGCCTCAACATTTGGTTCTTCATAGTTTGAACCACAGCAGGTTTCAGGGAGATGAAGAGGCAGACGGGGTAGGGGAGTTGCAGGTAGAGGTGGGGGAAGAGAGAGGGAGGGCGAGATGTACACTGGAGGACATTGACCCTGGAGCCAGAACCTGAGGATTCAGGTTCTATGACCACAGTAGTGCTGTGATTCAGACCAGAATCTAGGAACTGGACCCTCTGCAGAAGGATGCCCTCCACCAGAGAGTCATGGCAAGACTCCCTGGACCGACTTTGGTGTACTGGCCTTGCAGGAGGAACCCCAAGACATCAAGGGGTCCAGATGGAGGGGATTTTCACTGGTGCTCCTGTTCAAACTGATGAGAAATGAACACAGACCTGGAGAGGCTCTGCTTTGGGTAAATGCCAGAAAACTGTATCAGTAGAGATGGCCCACATGCAGCTTTACATTCAGGATGAAGGGGTCTAGCCAGGCAACATGGAATGACATTTTTGCAATTGACAATGACCAGGAGCCCGAGGTAGCACAAAGGCAAAACAGACATGCAGCCTATTGCCAATTTATTCTTTTGCAGCATTGTTGCCTGGGGCAGGGCAACGGACTTGTAATCCCAAACTGCTGTGTGGAGAATAAGATTATTATTATTCTCCACCCACAGAGACCCAGGTAGACATTATACAGGTTTTAGTTGTGAATGTGCAGAGCATGTTTGTTAAATAGTTTGGTTAATCTTATCTTTTATCTTCTAATCTTTCAATTTCCAAATATTTATTTTGTTTGTGAATAGAGACAATTGTGGAAAAAAAATGACTTTTTTTTAAACACGTATTCATATACAAATACACACAAAGCATTTACTTTTGGGAACACTTGTACCACAAATCCTAAAAAGCTCTTTTGGAGTGGCCAATGATTTAATTTCTAATTTAGTTTTTTTTTTTCATTCAAGAAAAAGACATCTCTGAAAAAGAGGACAAACAGTTTTTACATTAATTATACAAATGTACAAAGAGGACAGGATTGTCATTGTTCACTTTAGAGAGCACCTTCACAACACACAAGTGTGACTTTGACTTGGTTACAGAACACCCAACTACCTGTTTCCTTAGAAGACCACTTCCCAGCCTCCTCACGTCTGGTATATAGGAGTAATCCTTTTTCTCCTTCAGTGCACATACACTGGATTTCAACATCTTCTTGTAGTAATGCCTGTAATTAGAAAAAGATTTGAAGTACAGTCTACATGCCAACCATTCTGAGATTCCAATGGAGATGTGTTCAATGGGAACGATGTACTATAAAACTTATACCTTGTGTCTATCTGCCAGGATGGCGGCAATTGTGGTAATTATAATAGATTGCGGGCCACACACTTGGTGTAGTGATTAGTGGTTAGCACTCTTGCCTTTGCAGCAAGAGGTCCCAGGTTTGTGACCCAGTCAGAACAAGTGTCCTTCTGCAAGGACTTTGGGTGTTCTCCTCGTGTGTGCGTGGCTTCCTCCCACAGTCCCACAGTCCAAAAACATGCAGATTTGGGGATGAGGCCAATTGGACACTCTAAATTGCTATTTCAGCTGGAGTTAGGCACCAGTGCCCCCGCGACCCTCAGCGGAGGATAAAGCAGTAGAAAATGAGTGTGTGAGCAATAGATTGCCACTGGTGTGAAATACACTGGTGCAGTGTATGAATACCACTTTCCTGTGCACATCAGGATGTGGTTCTGGAAGTTCTCCAAATCTGATGTAGTCCTGTAATGTGTAATAAAGGAAAAAGCACCACCATAAATATCTTTATTCTTTATTGTATTTGTCAGAACTACATAACACTGAAATGGAGCATTGACATGCCACTACAATGGTATCAAATTGTATTAAAAAAAGTATCTCACCAAGAACAACCTCTTCCTTCTCACGCATCAGCATGTAGAGTGTGTCATGTGTCAGGCAACGTGTCAGGATACCAGCTCTGATTTTCTGCCATAATCCATCAACTGGGCCACAAACCCCAGTTGCATGCACCGGAAGGGAAATGCCACATTCCTGTGTTTTTTTTGTTTTTTTTTGTTTGTTTTTGATAAAAGTAAACTCTCATCAGGATATGTGAAACAAATACATTAAATACAATATAAAGAAAGAAAAACTATTTAGGGGATTCATGTAAGGAATTATCAAATAAATAAATAATAATAATAAACGCAGTAACAAAAGATGCCAGTGAATTACAATGTAAAAGAGGCATTTTACATTAACATAACGGAGCAGAAATGGGAAAGAAAAAGAATGATATATTGTTGGCTCTGGTTGCTCAGCAACAGCATGTTTGTTTATCCTGGATTAGGACAGACTACTTCTCTTGTTTGAGCTCTTTATTTTCTTAAGCAAAATGGAAGATGAAAAACTCAGCTGAGGACCTCAGTCCGGTACTTAAATAATATTATCTAGTATTATTCAATTTATTTACAATATAACAATGATATCCATACACATACTTATAAATATTTAGAGTAATTTATCAACTTATTAAACTGATTTTCACAAAATCCTGCAGTCCTGTCACTTTTTGCAACTGCTGAATTGAAGTTCACTGTTGGATATTTTGCTACATACTAGCTACACTGTATCATGAATCAGGACGGTGAAGTTTAAGTGTATAACCAGGTTTATGAGCACAGAACTTGCATAATTTGTGATTTTAATGTCAACATAAAATGTTTGAATGTCCAAGTTTCAATTGATTTTTTTTTTAATCTAGGAAATACCTTATATTTGTACTTTCTCCTATTTTTTAGCATATACAGAAGTGAAGAAGATGTTTGACGTGAAAGAAGCTAAAGGCTCCAGTATGTGATTGATGACGATCACCTGTTAAACTGTCTTGTATTATGAGTTCATCTTAAGTGAAATGTGGGAACTGGGTCGTCATGCTCAGTAGTTCTTCTCGGGGGTTCGAGCTTTTCCTCCAGCTGTGTTGTGTCACTGCTGCAGGCTGCTCCTTGGGAATGCAAATATTGGAATGTCTGTGTGACAGATCAATTGTTTTTGCTGATCATTTATGAAATGATTTTGTAGTGCCTTTTCTTGTTTCTTTCCATCCCTCCTCATAGTTTGTGCTCTTCCTCTCTGCTCTCTGTGTGTGTGTGTGTGTGTGTGTTCTTATTTCCCAGGTATCTCTGATATTACTGTCTCAATTATTATTATTATTTTCCTGATCCATCCTTCATCTACAGCTTACTCTTTTCTGAGGCTTTCATGAGGAGCTGGAACCAGATGGGGCAAAAAGTCACGGATGAGATGATGAAGATGATAGTGTTGAAGCTCTCCTGGTGTCTATCTTCTTCTCTTCCTTCTATTCTCCTTTTCAACCACCTCTCCTTCACTAACCTCCTTCCTTTCCCCCCCTCCTCTCTCTCCTCTGTCCTCCACCGGCCAGTCAAGGCAGATGTTTGTTCACACTAAGTCTGGTTCTGTCAGAGATTTCTTCTTTTGACCTTACAATGTAAAGTGCCTTGAAATAATGTATGTTATGAATCAACAGATAAAGCAGATAAATTGAATTGAATTGTTAGGTAGGTCTTTGTCATGTAGGTCAATCCAGAGGAGGGATCTGTTGTTGTTGTTTGGTTTGCGTTATATTATAGCATTATATCCTGTATATTGATCAACAAGGCACATTTTTCCCAGAGAACTGCTGCTCCCTGGATGTTTTCTTTATTTCAGGCCTTCTCTGTAGATCATAGAGATGGTTTGGCATGAAAAGTCCCAGGACATCAGCAGTCTGTGACATACTGAGACCAACAATCACCTTTCTTCTTTCTGTCTCATGCTCACCTTGCACGTTATCAGTTTGTGTGGAGTTGCTGCCATGTGATTGACTGATAAGATATTTGTGTTAATGTGCAGTTGAGCAGATGTACCTGATAAAGTGGCAGGTGCTTGTAGGCTTGTCCATTAAAATGTCTGTTGTGTGTTTCATGTGTGTGTGCCTGTGTGTGTGTGGTGTGGGTGCTCTGTATTCAAAGCACATGCAGAAACCTTACCCTCTTCTATCCTTGTTTTCCCTTCACTGTTTTCTTTGGATTCAGACACAAAGGAATAAATCAATTTTTCCTCCCCACTGTGTTGTGTTTTAAACACCCGCATTGCCCACGCTGTGTTTTGCATTACTAGAGCAGCTTGGTGAAATGCACGTACAGTACACATACATTTGCAAACATCTTGGAATGATAATGAGTTATGCAGCTTCTTTTTCTCCTCGTCTGAATCTCATGCATGGTTATTCTTATTTAATTTCAGCTTTGCTGATCTTATGCTGCACACACTAATGATGCCATGATTCATTCATCACGATTCATACTTATCATTCATTATATACGGTTTTCTATTATTACTGACCTGTGACTGAGTTTTCCCCACTGGAGTCTTTTAAAATTCATCTCATTGACACACAAACAAACTGGTGCTGGCACCCGCGGCAATGCAGCAACAGCAGCAGGCTGAAGAAGACTTCATCGATTAATACATAGCTATTTGATTAGAAACAATAGGGTTTATTGTTAAAACAGTATCTCTCAGTATCATAATAATGATGAATAATGATAAAAAACATGATGGTCCAAAATGACCACCACTGTGGTGCTGACCCGGCTCCTGAATCAAACAAAATCAGCTCATTCTGGGGTTATGAAAAACGAAAAAAGGAAAATCCTACAGTCAGATGATTGTAATAGACTTATAACTCAAAGTATTTTACCTCATTTTCTGCAAAATAAAAATAGTTTTTTTTTTTTTAACTAATGTTTGCACATCTTCTTTAATGCCTAAATCATTTATTTACTGTTGACTAGAGAAATTACATTTAAAGGTCCAGGGTGTAAGAACTAGTGACATCTAATGGTGACACTGCAGATTGTCACCATCCACGTACCAGAAAGAATGTTGTCTTTGTTCCTCTTTTTGTTTATTTTCTAGACTAATGCCTCAAATGGTGACACACTAGTTTGTCCCTTTAGGCTGCTGTAGAAACATGGCCGAGCAAAATGGTGCCTATTGTTAGTTTATTCTGAGTCAACAAATATAAAAATAAAAGGGGAAAATAAAACCCAAAAAATAATAAGAAATTTAAGTGATCACACACTTATTCATGGGTAGTATATTTAATTTCTGCTAAATGTTACATGCTGGACCTGATGTTGTCGCTTGACTCCTGCTCAGAAGAGAAAGACAAACTGTTTCCCTCTTACTTTACTCTTCACTACAGAAATGTTATGAGCAAAGGAATAAGGATGTTGCTTTAATGAATCTGATCTCATTCCATGCCAAATTTCACATTCACAAAGGCAAATGCTCAAACAAGAAGCCACATTTCTTGGTGCTCAAGACAGAAATGGAGCAGCACATGTCAACAATTGTCCTTGTACAAGACAAAAAAGCAACTAAAATTGTCAGTATTTGTCTTTACTTCACATTTTTTTAATTTATCAGGCTATTAATTGTTGTTTGTTTGGTTGTTTTGTATTTTTTTCTCAATGACTTTGAATGATTTGAATGTGATTTCCTGGGTTGATTATTTCTTGTGTGTTTTCGATGTCACCATTCAAATATACTGGTGAAGCAGGGTTCTGGTACTATAATCACCTAATGTTAGCAGGTTTATCCTGGTTAAAGCCCAGGTAAACTTGCTAATTTTATCGTGAGAGAAACATAATGCCTTTTGATAGTTCACTTATTGATAGGTCATTATATATGCTCTAATGCCAGGTGTCATCTGAGCGATGTCACACAGTTCATCATGTGACCGGAGGCATTTGGTGTGTTCAAAAAGGACTTTATCTGGTTCATTTTATCAAATCATGTTTGATAAAAACGTACAGGGTGATGTGTTTAAACACATTGTTTTTTTGAGGCTGGACAAATTCAGTACTAACTGAACTGTGCTGCGCCGAGAACCAGCTCGAGACCCAGACACTTAGAACCATTTATGTTTTATATTTTTATTGCTCTTGTATTGTGCATTTATGGTTTTATATTCAATTCCATGCCATTCCATGTGAAGACATTTGTATTTGAACTGAAATCAGAATGAAAATGAGAACAGGAGCTGACAACTGAAAGACAGCAGCTGTTCCCAGCAGGTCTTGGCTGGTGGATCAGGAATGCTATCATCTGTCATCCTGTCTTCACAGGCAGATGTGGCAGCAGAGCAGCAGGGGGACGCGGGGCAAAGATGTCCCAGCTCATCGGGACAAACAGCAGCCACCCCCTGAGCAGGACATTGTAGATCCGGCCTCATAGTGAGACATTAGACCCACCACAGCTAGACGAGGCCCCGTGGGTGGCAGCAGGGCGCTGCAGACTCTCTCGGTGCTCGCGCAGTAATTAAGTGAGTGATTCACTTGGGACTTGCAGCAGAGATCTTTTTAAAAAAGGAGGATGAGGAGGGGAGGGATTATCCACACAGCCACACAATGGATACATACAGACACAAGAATTATCAGAGGGGAAAATCTCACTGGCAGAGGCATATTAAGTAGGGATTTTTTTTTTTATTATTTGCTTTTTTGCTTTTTTGCGCTTTTTGCGCTAAGGTTGAAGTTCCTTATCACTACACATATTCTTCTTCTCCATCATGTCCACTAACACTCATCTTTTTTTAATGCACTTACTCAAGTTTACCTATCATCCATCTTTTCCACCTGCCTCAAGCATAAAAGCTGTCAAATTGCTATTTTGATGCACACATTAAAAATGTGCATAAAAAAGGCTGATTGTAATCCAGCTACTAATATCAGGATGAATGTGTCATTCATCATTTGGTTGCATATCAAAGTTGCTCTTCTTTTATCTGTTGTTCTTAAAACACACCTTTTTTTTTCCCATCCATAGACTCAGTTTAAACTGTATGTATCCTGTTCACTGTGACGTACTAGACAAGGTTCATGGATGCTGCTAAAGAGTACATGAGGACAGGTGGTGTAACAGAAGAAGGAGGCAAAAACCGCTGTGGCAAAACCTAGAGGGAGAAGCGTAGCAGCTGCACCTCCCTGACCATTACAACAGGTCTCACTATATACAAAGGAATATTTTAATTGAATTTTATTTTCTTTCAGTTTCTCCCTCTAGATGTCGCTGCAGCAGATCACCTCCTTTTTTAGCGATACGCATATTTGATTTGGCCAAAATTTCCTTCCGGACGCAACCATCACATTTATCTGGGCTTGGGACTGGGACTGGTACTAGGAGTACATTGGATCTGCCCCCCATGGCTGGGGCTTGACCTCTTCCTCTTTTGGGGTTGCCACAAAGGATACCTTTTTTTTTGTTTTTTTTCATTTATTCATATTTCATTCATTCATATTTATATTCAATTGCATATTTGTTTTGGCAGAGACACACTGGACACAAGGAGTACACATTAGACTGTCCAATTAACCCAATCAATAGGAAGCGACAGGGATTGGGTATCCTACTCCAAGGTAACCCAGCACTTGACCTGTCTGGATTTGAACAGGCAACCTGATGGTCATGATGGTCATGAGCAGTTCATTTCCCACTTCCTGCAGTGGGCTGTCCCAGAATATTTTAAATTGAATGAATGAATTGCATCATCTCAGAATCAATTTGCATAATCTTGCCTTTCTCTGTGGTGGAAATGCCCCTTAACAATGGCCTCCAGGAACCATTTAGTCCCAGGCACTTCAGTTCCTGAAACTATTTGTTGGAAATACACCTTTATTCATTTTATGTTTCCTGCTCTGGAAACATTTGGATTCTCTCTCTCTCTCTCTCTCTCTCTCTCTCTCTCTTTGTCAGTGTCTCTCTATCTTAAAAGAGTGGCCAGTGTTTTCCATAGAAGGAGGATTTGACCTCAATTATACAGGGTAGTACGTAAACAAACACAATCTGAGAAAAATTGGAATTAATAATGTAGACTCTAATATGTTTACTCATCTCAGATGATGCTTCAATAAATTATGAAGAGTACAGTGCCCCATCACGGCATACTCATCTTGTGACAGACCAAGAAATCCTTCTTTCCTCTTCTCCCTGACCAAATACATTAGAGGCATGAAGCGATGGACACACTCATGTCACCTCAGACCAAACAGACAAAGGAAACTGGGGTCACAGCACTTATTTTATCTTTGGAAGAGCTTTCACTTTCCAATGGCAAAGGGTCACAATGTAGGTTTGACTTGTGTGGAAAAGGAGTGATGCACAGAAATGGGGACTTCGATTGTTACCTTTACAGAAGCAATGAAACAGAGCAGAGGTCCAGTCTCCATTTAATGCTTCCCTGCTGCCTTTACTGTTGTGGGTGGAGCTAGACCTTTCTGTGCCATTTCACTGTAGGGAAGGGTGCCAAAAATGAAACTGTAGGGGGTGGTTATTTTGTTATTATTCCTAATGGAAATGCAAAAACATATACTGTGCTGTACCAAACCAAACAGTTCCATTCCATGGAAATATGTTTCCATCCACTATTGGAGTGTTTTTGCAGAAAACATGGCTGCCAGCAATGTGGAAAGGCTGATTTTCACCACTTTACAAAACGCTTACCTCGTAAAATCTGCACCTTCACAAGTATGCCGTATTTTGAAAGTATGTTTGCTGTTATAGCTCACAGTTACACGGCCTTTGTTCCAACTGGAAACACATGTTCTTTTACTCTGCTGCCCCTGAATCCACAGATAGAATCCTTTTTTTAGTTCATGAGGACACAAGAGCTTCTGCCTTATTTGGTAAGTATGTGTTCCCCAAGTTGTTATGACCTAACTCGTTATACATAAGACCAAGATGTCCGCTCCCACTCTGCCACTAATGTGACTGGAAGACACTTCTTGTAGCTTCCTTCATTTGACTGTGGTCACTGGAGGTCTCATCCACCTGAAAGCTGCACCCACCTGGTCCAATGATAGGACCTGACCTACACGGATTGCTTTGCATGACTTTAAAAACAAATCACATGATTGAAGCACAGTGGATGATGCAGGCCAGCAGCCGTGACGCAAGTGAATCTGAACAAAGGAACACAGAAGTCACAAAATAATGCATTTGAATTTACTGATCAACAACTCCTGCTGTAAAATCGTTTTGTTTCTGTAGACTTTGGTGCAGCGAGCAAACATTTCACCAGGGTCACTGCATCATGTGCATTTACTTTTGTTACTAATACAAGCAATCTGGGGCTAATGCCTGAGATAACCAACAGCCTTTACTCAATCAGCAACAATGCAGTCAACTGCTTGAATGAAGTGATATTGAAGTGATACACAAGTATTTTCAGAATTAACTGGTGACCATCTACTCTTTCATTTCAACATCTAATCTTTCAACGTCACAATGTTCAAAGATTCTCATATCTGATTGGCCTTTGCAACCTTGCACCTGCGCATCCTTGAGCTATTTTTTTGACTAAAGGACCAATATTTCTACCCGGGTGACTGAAGCAAGTGTCTTTGCAGTGACTAAATGTAAAGTCAGTGTGCAATATTTTTTTGCATTGTTTTTAACAAACTTGCACCGTGATGTGCAATGCAGTTTTGAGTCATCACCTTACCATTTGAGGGGTTTCTGTGGATGAAGACTTTCCTGAAACAATGCCTTATGCTCATGGAAAACATTTTCAAAACAACAAAGAAAAAAATGTGTTTATGTTTTGTCTGTTTACGTGTGGATAAAGCCTTAATTTGGAAAGACTGCATTAGTATGAGTCTCACCTCCCCCTTTCAAGGGGTGTGACTTTGGGATGTACCTGTACAGTAGATCAAAATGCCCCGTACACAACTGGATAGACCTAAAGCCAAGCAGACAAATGATACAGATGACATATGCAGAGTGACAGAAATTTAACAAATGTGCCTGTTTTTATTTTTTCTGGGGGAACAGAAAAGCCACATCCCATCCAGCCTAAGCAAAAGCTGAATTGAAAGACAGCTGCTTTTCCAGCAGCCACCATATTGAATATATTCCAAAGCTGCTAGACGTCGCTCTAGCACGTAAGGGGAATAAACCAGTTTGATCGGTTCCCTTTTGTCGAGACTCTAGTTGACCAAAATGGCATCCTTGCTAGACAAAACAAATTCACTGACAGACTCACCCAGGTGAAGGCTATGGACTTTCCAGACCAAATCTTAACTTGGGCTATGAAGGAGATCCCATGTCAGTGTGGGCAGACAGTTTTTAGATAAGATGTTGCTGCCACACTGTGTCTGGAAACACCTTGAGAAACTGTGGGAGAAGAAGAGGGGGCAGTATGTAAAATGGCCACCATTTTTTCAGCCCATTGCTTATTTGTCTACCTCTTTTGTTTCCCTCTGTGGGTGATCCACCCCTCCTCCCCAGACTCCTTCGATCCCTTTTAGCTCCACCAGGAAGTAGAGAATTTGTTTAAAGGTTGCAGTAGATCAAAGTCTTGTAGTATCAGGCTACCTGCCAGGAAGAAGACAGTACTTATTGTCAGAGTGAATGAAAGTGGTGCAGGGAAGAGGGATGGTGGGAAAAACAGGATGACTCGATATTTACCAGGCACATTAGCCACCCTGATGCTCCCTTTCAGGACTCGTGTGTTTTGACTACTTTATTTCACATGCAGGCTGAAAGACTATTTCCCTTACTCTCCATTATTCAGTCTACCATTGACTTCTTGTTATTTATTTTCTGTGTGGATTTTTTTGGGGGGTGGTTGGACAAAGTTTTTCCGCAGTCGATAGACAACATCAATGTTCTTCATTTTCTCCCCACACCGAAGTCAATAAAGGTCAGTAACTCGTGACACATTTCTCCCTATATATATATATATATATATATATATATATAAACAAGATTCATTTGACTTCATTGAAAATCAGGAGTGTGGATTGGATTTTGATATGATGATCTGGATGTCTGCTCTGCACAGCCCAAAACTCTTACCCGAGTCACATTAACAGTCACATTAACTTTTTTAAAAAAACAGATATGAGTCACTGCGGCCTACTAATGTAAACATAGTCCTTAAAGATAACTTTAAAATCCCTTAGTGGGGCCAAGTTTTAGAACTTGCTGTTGCATATTCCAGGTTGAATACCATGACTGTACTGTTTTTATGACATTTTCAGTATGGTACAATATTGTTATCAGTCCGATGTTGGTCCAAATCACCGGATAAGACAAAAAAAGGGATATAAGATGTAAAACAAAAGTAGCAGACTGATTTTGGTGGGTACTTAAAGTCATAATATAGTCATAAAAGTGGTACTGAGTCATCCGCAATTCAGACATAGAGATAAAGTTCCAAGTAAACACTTTAAATAAATGGATATTTCTTTTGGACATTAGACTGTGTCCACTGGACTATCAGGTTCCTTAGCAGACAAAAGGGAAATCAGACTTTTAAAGAATGCAGAAAAGAGTGTGTGTAGTGAAGTAAAGTGCCGGTATAACTCAGGTGGGGTGAGGGGGAGACATCCACAGGGAGAGGTGAACACAAAGTAACTTTAGTGAAATAGCTCATTTTGGTTCATTATCACTTTTCCATGCCGGCTTGGTAAGGTGAGAATCTCATATAACTCCTATTCACAGTTTTTCTTTCGAACTGTTAAAAAGATTATTTTTCCCTTTTTTTTTTTTTTTGGATCGTAATGGGCCAAGACTCGAATAGAATATTTGGGGAGTAAAGGGAACTGAGGTCCCACTAGTGACAGGGGCAATAGAGGTTGTAACCCTCAAACTGGGAGAAACTGTCTGAAGCAGATTTCAGGAAAAACACCTGAGATCTCTGTCCAGAAGATTACAGTCCTCTAGGAGCAGCTTAGATACGGCACAGAACCCTCAGGCTCTTGGAGGAAACACCAGACCACCCAAGTGGCTGAATGGGGAAGTTTTTTGCATCATGGATGTGAAAGTACTGTATACGGCATTAATGTAATTAGCTTTAATTCCAGTAATTACTGTACCTTGACATGCAATCAGCGTGTGCACATTTTGCAATTAAGATTTTCTCCTGATGATTACAAACCAAAACAACATTTTAGTTGAGCTTAGAAGCTGCTCTTCTAAGCTCAGCAGACTCTGTTACTCACACTAGCTCAAAAGGACTGTAGTTTTTTTTTTATTTGTATTCATGGAGTGAAGGATTGCTCTCAAGTGAGGTTAGTGTGAAGAAATAAAAGAATTCCCAACTTGAAACCAACTTCACAGTTACTGAAGCACAATTCGAGGTCAGGTGATGATTAATGAAATCTTTAAATTGTTATTTTGGTTTGTAATCATCATAATAAGAGGAAGTGTGTGCCTTAGGAGGCATTGTTGTTGTGTTAGGTTTGACACCCCTAATATATATATACATATATAGCATTGTATTATATAGTCATAATAATTGCATTATAAAATTGTCTTGATTTTTTTTTCCTCTTGTCTGGGAAACAATTAGTAATCCTTATTTTTTTGTAAAACATAAATCAATAAATACAATATAAATAGATAATTATTATTATCATAATCACAAGAGGGAGTGAGTTCAGAAATTTAAAGACACTGTACATATGTGATGTATATTGTTTTTGTCCATAAAAGGTGAGGCGTCTTTAAAATGGAATGATTAACTAAAACACTTAACAACTGTGTGATCAGTTGAAAAATAAGAAAAGGAAATGGTTCAGTGTTATAGTTAATAGCCTGCAACAGCTGAATCCATTCAGAGAGACCGAAGACCATGATGGAAACAAGGGAGCAGAATATGTAAGGAGAAAAACAAATGCCTTCCTCTTTGTGAACATAAAAGACACTGTTGGTTTTTTTTTAATGTGCACAGTGAGGCGAGAGGAACAGTGCAGACACATTAATGTTGTGGGCAACATATAAAAGGCTCCAACACAAAGCATTTTTTTTACATCAAACCCAACATTGTTGCTGACTCTGTTCTGATGTCATGCACTGTGATAAAGAAAAAAAGAAAAACATCATTCCATCAGACCTAATCATTACACTTTGGCTCTGTGTATAAAGACACACTCATTTTTTAAGAGATTTACATATTTAGATTCTACATGCTATTCATTCATTCATTCATTCTATTTTCACTTTATCCTCAACATGAGGGTCAGAGGGAGGTGCAGCCAATCCACGCTGACACTGGGCGAAAGGTGGTGTCACACCTTGACTCTTCATCACAGGGCCAACATATAGAGACAAACAGCCATTCACTCTCACATTCACACCTACTGTCAATTTAGAGTGACCAATCGGCCGCTACATGTTTTAGGGCTGTGGTAGGAAACCAGAGAAAACACACAAACACACGAGGAGAACATGCAAACTGCATGCACAAATGCCCTCATTTGGACCAAGTCTTTTTGCTGGAAGGCAACATTGCTTACCACTATTCCGCCATGTGGCCCTCTACAGGCTATTATTCATATAATTTCTTTTTACTTCCAGCATGCTGTAGTATACTGTAATTATAATAAATTTGTATACTTGTGCAGATAGAAACATGATTGACTACAGGACTGTTAAAGGCCATGGTGTAAACAGGTAAGACATGACCTTTAAATGATTTACTCAGCCAATCAGCATTTAGTCAGATTCATTGATTATGGCACTCTGCCCTTTGTTTTTCAAGCTCAGCTGTACACGATTACAACTATGTCTGCTGTTTAAGTCACATCTCTATATGTGATTATGATCTATACATTGCATCCAATGCAGTGTACATTGCTTATGACCTATTCATGTCAAAGTGTTATGCCAGCTGTTTCATTTACTTATCTCTTGATGGTAAAAACACAGTCTCAAAACCCTTTCCCTTTCCAAGATCATCAGAAAACTATGGTAGCCTTCACATACCAGAAAAGACATCATTCTTTTTTGTTTAAAATGTGAAACAGAACTCTGGCTGGTTTGTCCAGGATTTCTGCTGTAGAAACCTGGTGGTGCAGGATGTTGACCTATGTGAAGCCCTTGTCTCAGGTGTGTATAGTTGTGCTCAGTTTACAATTCCCTGGCAATTGTGTTTGCACTTTTTAAATCATTATGACAACAGAAACTACCCAAATGACCCTGATCAAAAGTTTACATACCCTGGAAGTTTTGGCCTGATAACAGTTAACGCACAGGTTTAAATGGCTACTAATGGTAACTATCCTCACCCGTGACCTGTTTGCTTGTATAAAAAGTCAGTGAGTTTCTGGGCTCCTGACAGACCCCTGCACGTTTCATCCACTGCTGCACTGACATTGCCAGTAAAACCTCCTAAACGTTACAAACTGGACCTTTTGGCAATTCAATATGTTGTGATAATTCAAATTATCACAACATTCCAGTACAACAGATCCACTCTTCTATCAATTGCATCGACAGTAATCATCTGGAGGGTCGTCTATTTAAGGATTATAGGCTAGAAAAGTGTTGGGGAAAGACACAGGAACTGTGATGGATGCCAATTTCAGTATTGATCAATGTTATTTCTGAAAAGCAATTTTAAATTGCATGCATAGTGGCAGATGTGCTAAGATATTTCCCTTTCTTTCAGATGTTAATCTCTTGGAAACAACATGGTGCAGACAGACAAACTATATACATATACAGTCGTGGGAGGGCAGAAGGGAAAGTGGGAGTTTTGCACAAAGGAGATGTGCAAAGAGTGATTGATTATGTTTGCTGTTCACACCGGTGTAGACTGATATATGCAGTGCATCATCATCTATTTCCCCTTCAGTGATAACATGATTTGCTATTGAAGAAGAACAAAACTAACAATTGAGACCATTAACTTCTCAGAAAAATGTTGACTGAACTTACATATCAAATGGGAAATAGGACTTTTCATTTTCAAATTCGCTTCCTGGTGGCTTTTTTATCTTCTTATTTTTGGTTGGCTTTTTTCATTTATGGCCTATGATCCAAACCTGACGGGTTAGGAATCAAGAGTCAGGAGCGTGAAACACGACACAAGAATCAAACCAGACAATGCCGAGCTGGAAATGAGTACAAAAGACTCCAAATATCCTGAACAACAAGTGTTAATCTCTAACATTTAACAAGGAAATTCCTATGGTATACCTGCATATCAATGCATATTATGTTACTATGTTCTTGCAATAACTCTAATTACACTGACACAAACTCAGCATATTCAGCTTGTCCGAGGCTTCATTTGATACAAGCTCTATTAATTATTTTTGTATAATAGCTTCTCAAATCAACTGTCCTCCATATAAAGTGGTTCTTTGAGTCAGTAAACCTTTGAAATAATGTTTGAAATAATGAAATAATAATGTGAAATAATGAAATAAACAGCCCGACAGCCATCACTCACGTCCCTTTCATCTAAACATTAAACATGATATATATACTGTAGCATTATATAAAGTGAGTGATAGGAAAATACGTTACTAACCACCTTACCAAATTTAATTGACTGAAAAAGTGTTTAAAAGTTTTTCTTTTTTTATTATTATTTTAAATCATGTACAATTCAACATCATCCTCTGCTCTGATTCACTGCGGATGTGTCCAATGGATAAACCAACCAAACACATACACGTACACATGCTTTTTTGGGACCAAAGCAAGTGAACTGTTCCTCAGTGTCTGTACAGGATATAAAAAGGAAATGCTCCAGTGCCAAGCGACTTGTTTGACAAACTGTCAGAGCAGCAGACCATTCGGGTCACAGTTTAATGGGAGCCTCACAGCAAGAGTCTGTCCTTCTTTTTCTTCTTCTTCTGTACTTCATTTTCTCATCTTTAGGAGTTTTAAATAAAGTGGCAGGGCTTTTTTTGCATGTCACGAAAACATCTCATCTAGCTGACAAACCAATGGCAGTAGTGTAGGAGCAGGTGGGGTTCCACCCGAGTGCACAGTAAACTGCTGATGAAGCTCACTGAGGGTTTTATCCTTACAGCGTTTGATGAAGGGTTATGCTTAACTATGGCTCCTGTGTGTCATCGAGACATGTTTTTAGACACGCCTAAAATAATCATGAACAGTAGACTAGAGGGAACCTGGGTTCAGTCTTTACTCCATAGTTGTACTTCTTTTCCACATGTTCTCAGCCACTATTTCCTAACATTTATATGTGTGTGAGTGAACAGAAGAACCTCTGCTTTTGCATAACACACACTTTGAAGATAAAGGGTTTGAATTGTTGATTTTCAAGGCGTGATGAATGACACCATAGGCGAGACGAGTGCAGGCGGAGGAGGCCGCTGCTCTTCAGGCCTCGTCTTCATTGGTTTTGATGTGATATCAGGTTATATAATTTACAGCCGCCCCACAGCCACTACCTGTGCGGCTGAAGCACTCAGAGTAATAGAAAAGTGGAGATCTGAGAAGTCTTTTAATAAAGTCTGAAGAGAAGAGAGAAAGTCTGAAGCCAGCAAATTAGATCTGTAAGGTTGGATGGAGACGGAGAAAAAGGGCGATGGAGGGAGTGAAAGACTCAGAGACGATTTGGGTTTTGCAGAGTTGATCAGGAGAAAATGATTTGCACTTGCCAGCAGCTAGGAACGACAACAGCCAAATGTGGTGCTTTTGCATTTTCTGCTCTTTGTCTATTAGTTTAATTGGCAAGTTGAGGTCTTACACAGTCCACCTACACTACAGCAGGGAACACTCAGCACAGAGAACAGCTTTGATATCTCTTAAAGCTGCAGTAGAAAGGATTGAGAAAGACAGATGGTGTTCCTATTGGCTCTTCTACTACACCCACTCTTCATTCCTGTCTCCTCAGTTGAATGATTGATAATTAAGCACTGGCAGCAATGCCTAAGCTGGGAAGAAACTTAATGCCTTAAAGAGCTACAGCTTTAAGTTTTGTAAAGTGATAATTATCAAGAGGGTCAAGTAAAGCGTGATGGCAATATATACAAAACTGCTCATGATGCAGGAGTATATGGTACAACGCAATTAAAAGACTTTGACTTAAGGAATCACAAAAAAAACAACAATTAAAATCAATTTTGAGAACCACTTCAGCCCACTTGAATTCAGCCCAGACTCAGGACAGATATCAAAAAATTAAAAAAAAAAAACAAAAAATAATAATAATCTAATTTTAATGGCAAGACACCATTAGTTCTTGAAGAATTTTTATTTGAATGAACTTGCCCTTCAGAGGAAAGATGACAGTAAGGTATTTTCCAGCTGTTTTTTTTCTCCTCCTGAGTGGGTGTGGACAAGACAAAGATAGCAGCCAGGCAGTTATAAAAAAATATTCATGCATACTGTATTTGTGTTCTATTGATCATCATAGAAACCATTGTTGTCATGATCAAATGTGCAGTTTTTACCATTTAGGGTTGCCAGCGTCATCCAAGTATATTGGTCTAACCCCAATAATAACCTGGAGACACACACAAACATACATACACGTCTTGTATCCATGACTTCCGAGGACTATTTCACCAACTTGCACTCATTTCATGAAGATGAGATTAATCTAACTATAAAAGTACCATCTTAAAACATGGATTAGAGCTTGAACATGTTTTTAGCGCCAACTATGTGACTGTACAAATAGATTTAAATCCCTAAAACATGGGTTTTTCTCTCTCTCTCTTGCTCTCTCACTCACTCACACACACACACACATACACACAGACTGGATAAATCCCTCTCCCTGGCCCAGATTAAGTTTATCGATTGTCTGGCCGTGGCCTGGGTTGAGATTCTCAGATAAAGCAGTGTCTGAAGAGGCAACAAATTGATGCTGACCTCTTGACGGAAACCAACAACAGCTGCCATTTCCAAACACAATAAAACATGTCTGTCAACTTGACTTGGCCAGATTTTATGGTTTTAGCTGCTGGAATTGTGAACTATCATGTAACATACATGTGCATTTCAAGTGTTTACAATGTTCATGCAATGTGACGGAAATAACAGCGAATATTGTTAAATAAAGCAGCTCAAGTGGTAAAACCAGAGGGGTTTCACAAAAGCAAAATAAAGAAATCCAGGATTACTGAGAAAGCCAGGATTAACCATTGGAACAATTTTTGGTTTCACATAAGCCAAGCCAGGATTATGGAGGCACTGACACCCAGTCTGCGCTGACTGCAGTGTGTGCAACCCTATCCTGGCCTCCTGCACCGAGAACCAGCACGAAACAGCCATGTCCACTCTCAATGAAAACATGGCAGCTAATGGACACAAGGGGAAAAAAAAAACATAAAAGATTTTAGCCACTTAGAATAAAAGGGATATAACAAAATCTAAACCATCGTAAATCATTGATTTTTTTAAGAATATTCTTGAAGCTTTATATCATGGTAAGAAGGCTTTTACTTTTCAAGGTGATAATCTACAGTAATCTTATCAAGAAACAGACTGCATGGATCAGTATAATATGTAAAAAATATATGAAAAAATATAGATACAATATATAAATATAATATATATAAATCTACAATGTAAAGTTAATATATAGAAGGATGCACTGGATAAACAACTGTCATTTTTGTCTTAAACAATTCATGTTGTTATAGCATTATAGCAGCACCAATATTGATTTCTAGACTCGTGTGACAATGCTGTTATTTAGTGGGTGGATTTGGGTTCTGAGATTTGGGCTCTGAGCTTATAACTCCACACTCGTCATGATTCTAGAACTGCACACAAAAAGCAGATTTGAGCTTCTGTAGGCAGCACTCAAATCCTGCCTTGTTAAATTGAGAAAACATTGTGTATTTCAAGGTGGTTTGGGGAGTTGCACTACATGTGTGAAGAAAGTAGTATGAATGCCTTTTGTGTCTCGGAACAAAGTTGTGTCAAGTATCGGATATTCTGTCAAATGATGGCACTCATTGCTGGCAGCCGTAGCTGCAGATTACCAGACTGAAAATGAAACTGGGAGTGTGAAATCTGAACCCAAGTGAGTTTGCCCGACCTCGTCTCTGCTTGAGTTTGGAGGCTTCAGACCTAAGTTAGCTGCCATGAGCACGAGCACACCTGAATCTAACAGAACTGCTGGGGGTCAGATTGTGTTGTGGGTTATGTTTGTATCAGTTTTTGAAAAATAAGATACATGTGTGGAATAATAAATACACTATCTTTGGTTCTGCTGCACTGAGTTTAATCTTTTTCCCTTTTTGAAACAGCCGAGTTTCTTATTATAAAATCATTGAAGATAAATGAATGAATTATCTCAGATTCTTCAATAAAAATGATTGTTGACAGTATCCGTCTGAACTAAGATTCATTTTTTTAATCCATCAGCAGCAGGATAAAGAGAAAGGGTAATTATAACTCATAATCACATGTAAAAAGATTACATTATATCTACAAAGAGAATTAATGTTGTACAGTCTAATTTATTGTACAGGTGTGATTAATTTGCAGTTTACCCTAACCTGAATGTTCTTTAGTATGGTTTGCTCATGTCTGGGGCCTATTGCGCAAAACTAGGATAAGCCAGGCTATACCACTTATCCGGGCTGAATTTAGCCTCAAGTCGGTTGCACAAAAGCAGTGACGCATAAAAATTAATTATCAATTCATTCTGTGCAGTTAGCCTGGTCCGAACCTTTCTTAGACATCTTAGACATCCTGCATTTCCTAATTTTTCTTTTGTGCAACAGACCCCTGCTCTTATGGAAATGTATCACAAATTCTTAGGTGACACAAGTCCATAAAGTCATTGGGGTGACACTGAACCACAGGTTTGGATCCACAATGCAGACTCACACAGAGGTGAAAGTAAAAATCTATCGTTTTCTCGAAAATGAGGTCGGTACACTGGAAATCCAAACTGTCAGGCAGATGAACAGAAAGAACAGGCTAAAGCAGAGTCAGAAAGATGAAACTGGCCAATATCAAAGGTTTACAAAATCCTCAATGGGAACGCTATGAGGCTAAATAGTGATTAAGACAAACGGACCAAGAAAGGAAGGAACACAGCCTTCAAACATTGAGGGGAGGGAAGACAGATGCAGGTGTGGCACATGAGAGCAGGCGCAGGTAATCAAAGAGGTGGGAAACACAAGAGGGCAGGAAGTGAAGATGCCCAAAATGAGACAAGATGTGATTTTCAAAATAAAACAGGAAATACAAGCTATGAGCAAGTAATATAAGAAACAAAAAGGAAGTTACCTAAACGGGGCATGGCAATTGATTCATGAAATAACCAGCTTCATCACTGATGCAGCTAACCACAGAGTTATCAGAGACTTGACTAACTTATTAAGTTAAAGCTGCAGTAGGCAGGACCTTTGGAAAAGTAGATGATTGTTGAGTTTTATCTGCAGGTTATTAAAATACAAATGGGGTTGCAGCTCTGTGCCCTAAAATCTGAGAACTGAATATGCGAAAGCCATTTTATGCTTCAAAACTTGTTAAAAACTGGTTATCATAATGGACAAGTTGCTTTTATAACGGTGGAAGACATTCTGAATTCATTTTAACAGAGAGGAAACAGAGGTGGTCAGTGCGACAGGTGGAACTATCAAAAGCAACAGGGAGAAGATGGTTTGGTCCAACAGTTGATGAAAATCTACCTGGAGATGCAAATGACCGCCAGTCACATTGGCAGTAACTAAACATTAAACATGTCTGCAGCACTTTATCTAAAATAAATAATCTTTGTTGTGTGACACTCTTTAAAAGTGTCATGTGAGAGAATGAATCAGACTTTGGTGTGTCCCCCTGTGTGTCTGAGTGGCCTGATCACTGAACACTTTATGTCCCCTCATGTTGCAGTTAGTCCAGGTCATTTTCCACAGTTCTTGGTTGCTGTTAGGCTGACGTCTCTCACCGACAACTGCACCATCTCTCTCCACTTGGTCCCTGAATAACTTCATTTAACGTGATTAATGAAACTTGATTGATGAAAACCCGGATATGGTATCAGACAATATTTATTTTATATATCCACTCACTCCAAACTTAATTGCTAACAGAGACATAGACCTGTTACTGATGGGCACATCCAGTACTCCTAGTGCTCGTCCCTATGCCGTCTCTCGGGCAAAACAATATTTATTTTCATTGTGACGCTGACGACACACATATATACTTGCTGCTGTTACCTGATGACCCAAGAGTGTTTCAACAATATCAGCTACTGGATCCTCAAAACTCCACCTGTCCTATTACAAGGTCCTCTGTCCTTTGGGCGAATATCCCAGCACCAGCAACAACAGCTTTTAGTGCAAAAAAAAACAACAAAAAACACCACAAACCCCATCCTCTTGTCCAATCACAGTGTCTTTCATAAATGCAGGAACTGTAACCATTCTCGACTCACTGTGCATGTTGTTAGTGGTGGGGCTTTTCCACCCAGCTGCAAATTAGTGTCAGATTCTCTAGCAGATCACACCCCCTGTATTGCTACCCACTCTCCCTCCCTCAGCTCTCCTCCTCCTTCTTGGCCGTTTTGTAAATCAGATATTGGGCAGAGTTAGCCTCAGAAGATGGTTTTCATTTTCTGTTACCTGAATAAAATGCAACAATTGAAAGTTTATCTGGCAATCCTGCCCACTCCAGGTTTAAGTGTTATTGGAGGGTCTGATTAATCAGTGTTTTCTTCAGCAGCAGTTGCAGGTCCCATGTGACTGATGGTAGAAAGTGATTGATGGTGAAAGCAGCTACTATAGTGTAGAAGTGAAGGGTTTTGATATACTGATATCTGATACACAACTGCTTGGTGACTTTGAATACATTTACTCAAGCACCTGCTATAACTTTTTGTTTTCTGATCATACTGGGAACGTAAATATTGCTGGGTTTATGGTGAGGAGGAGCTTCTGTACATGTTCCATGTAGGGTTTATTTAAGGAGATGTAACATTTTGGATTTAAGAGAAACATGGTTAGAACAAATGTAGTAACATGGCGTTAACTAAACAAGTATCTTTACTAGAGTATGGGTCTCCAGCGGGTTTGTCAGTGGTTTCCATAGTGGCCACATGACCAAGGGAAATTACAACTTTTGGAGCCCTTGCACCAACTACATTGACCTTGCACCAGATTCGCTATGGCCTGATTGGAATCAAATAATCCAAAAACTCTGATCCAATACAGCCCATTGGGAAACAAATTAAATTCTGAAAGGTAGGACTGGTATGAGCTGATTGCTATTCATCAGTCATGATTGGATAGAGAGTTTATATGAACGCTGATCCAATCATGACTTCCTGGTTTGGTGCTATCATGTGACTGATACATGGAAACATGACATGAAGTCAATCGGAGTGAAGGACTGAAGGCATTTTACACATGTAAACAGAGTTAGTAAAAGAGTTTTAAAATCCGCTTCAAAAACAGACAGAAGTTTCCAAGTTTGTCAGGTAACTTCTGTGCAGAAGATCAACGCAGGTCCCTGATGCGCTGACCGGCTTTGTGTCACCACAGCTTTACCTCACTTCACTGGCCTATTAATTAACATCCCATTGGAGTAATTATCAACACAAACCACCATGTTAGAGATAATTAGCATGTGGTGTTTGTGTGAGTGATCTCTGAGGATACCAGACCTCCATAGATGAGCAGTCATACAGCTCTCCAAGCAACAGTACACTGTTCTGTTTTACACTCTTTAATTACAGTCCTCATAAGAAAGTGCCACCGCTCTGACATTAGGTCGGTGTCTTAAAGACATTAAGAAGACAAATTGGAATAATTACTCTTTTTGAAACATGACCTCCTCTGCCCCCGTTTCATCCCAACATGAACATGACATTCTGAGTAAAAATCTAACTTTACTCTCTTGCTGCAAAGTAATTAGAGGAGTGGTGTTAAAATCCGTTCCAGCTCAGCAGTATTTTACCTCCCAACATTAATGCATTTATGGAGACGGTGTATGATCTAATCATTATGACCCCAAAGTGAGGTTAAGTGAGGCCATACACCAGACTCACATGAGATAATAATGAAAGAAATTACACTCCACAAGTTTTCATCACGACGTGACACACAACGGTACAAGGCTTTTACTTTTGTTTGTAATTCCATACATGAAAGTCACATAACTACTGTGCTGCTGATGTTCAATGAAAATGAAAGTGAGAAAATGAATTTATTGATGTGCAATACGGCAAAGTTTTGGAATAGATTTAGTAAGTAAACACATGCTCAGTATTGCCCATACCAAAAAGCAATAACAATATTTTTTAATTAAAAGTAAGAGAGAAATGTATCATGATTTATGATTTACAAATGTGATGGGTGGTTATGATTTTTCTTTTCCTTTTAATTTGTTATTCTTGAGTATGTTAAAACTCTGGATTGAGTTTAAGCTCAGTTTTTATATTATATTTTATATATCCTTATATTATTATTACTGTAATTTTCATGAAATTTCAGTAACATTACTGGAGAGGAGATTTTTTTGATTTTTTTTTTTTTTTTTAGGTTAGAGGTTTGTGTTCAAAAAGAATTTAATAAAATAAAAGTTCCTGGTGTCAGCCTTCCTTATTTATATAGATTTAGTGATGATTTACATATAAATTCTAATTTATTTTCCTTTGTAATCATCTATTAAACTTTTTTTTAAATTTTATTTTCTTAGAACCTTTTTCCTATTTCAACACATGCCGACACATCTTTTGATACTTACTGGCATACAAATTATCATTATACCTGCTCACTTACTTATATATAATTATGCTGTTCCAAAAAAAGATGCATTCAAGATGAAACATGCAGAAAATTTTAGTTTTGAAGAAATTGGATCGACGTACTGAACATGGAGGAGAAACTTAAACGTAAGTATTAATCCCAACACTAGCATTAATCTGATTCCAATACCCATGTTAGCATCAGTACCTTATATTTTGGCCACTCCACCCACTCCTAATGGACTTCATAACCTCAATATCAGCATCAGTCATGATTTTTATGGAACTGCAGTTGTGTGATCCAATATTGTGCTGAGGTTTCAGAGGTGGAACGCAGTCTGTCAGTGAGGAGAGCCACCAGCCTCTCTGACTGACACTCCTCTGTACCTGGCCTGTAATTACAGAGAGCACTATATTTATCAATGTCTATACATCTCGTCTTCATGCAAAACGTCTAAACTAGTGCAGACCAAACTGGACACATCATGCCTTATTATGAGATGGAAAAGAGAAAGAATATCAAAAGAAGAATGGAACACCAAAGCATTTTATTCGATCATCTTCGGCAAGCTGAGCAGTCCAACTCCAATCCAGTTCAACTTTATTTACCGTATAAAGCACTTTAAAAACAACAGCTGAAACAAAGTGATGTGGATTAAAGATAAATAGACTACTGAAAAATACTATATAAAAGACCTAAAAAAACAAACAAGATAGACAAAACAAAAAAACACCATGGAGTGTACATCTATTTATACACATATACATCTGTGCAGGAAGACATGGGGAAGTCAAATGGGGAAGGCAAATACATGATACAATGGTGTTTGCCCTTGCAGTCTTGCTTCCACATCAATTTTACAGAGTTTATTGCCTTCCTCTGGCCTGTTCTCCACATTGTCCCTGTCACCCCATGAAGCTCAGGTCCAAACAGCAGAGCTGGACAGTTTACTGAGAAATGGACTCCTCCTGCTTTCCCTTTGGCCTGTCGCCTCATTTTTCAAACGTTCTCACTGTCACTCTTCAGGAATCACTCAGGCCAATCTTAAGATTGTTTCAACAGCAGCAGTCTTGAGAACAAGATGGAAAAAGAGACGGGGAAAGAAAGGCGTAGGGGAGCAATTGAGCAGGGGGGAGATAGAAACATAATCAGGGTGGGCGAGGAGGAGAGGAGGAGGAGGAGGAGCGGGAGATAGTCCTTTGCAGTCAGGAGTCAGGAAGTAATAAAGCAGGGTCACAGTGCAGCCAACAGCAACAGCAGAGAATATCCACAGAAAAATTATAGGGGCTATCACTCACCATCACCCTGAATATCTGCTGCAATCTCATAACACACACGCATACATCCAAAACCCTGTGGTCCTCTGCCACAATATTACAGAGGTCTTTGTAATCTTGTTGAATGACAACTTTATTTCCAAGTAATGCACACCCAAACACACACATACACTCACACACACACACACACACACACACTGTGCTGCACATCAGCCTGCATGTCAGGTGGTTATCCATCTAATGTGATTGGCATGTTTTTAATGGACTTGGAGGACATGTGACCTCTGTCACATGTCCTCTTTCTATGTAAGAGCTACTCTGGTAGCAGCTTTATAGCAAATCTGAAATAAAGTCAGAGTTCAGTTTTTTTTTTTTTTGGAAATTGTTGTCTGAGGACACGTGGTCAGCCCTGGTGAAAACCAGCCTGAGAAACTTGCACAGTGAAATCATGGCCACCAGAAAAGACACAGATTTTAGCCACTTAACAGAAGGCTCACCTACTAAAAGCTGTACCTACAATGTGACAACAGCTCTTTTAGAAATAAACCACATGTTCTTAAATGAATACATTTTCCTGTTTTAAGAAGGAAGAAGGAAGGAAAGCAATGTTTGTTTGGCTATAATACTTAAAGAGGACATTCAGTGTAAAATCAAATTTCTGATGTTTTTTTTCCTGTGTCCCCGTGTCCCTCCCGTATCTAAACATCCCTAAAGTGTCACAATAAACACTTCAGCCAAAGGGCTTCTCTGTTTATCTGTGCTCAAGCAAGCGTTTTTGAAAAGTCAAGTTTAGTTACGTAATTAGCACATTTGCTGGGCAACGAACCCTCCCCCAACAGCTACTCCTGTCCATGGAACCTGAAGAAGAAGCACCAAGGAGCAGTCAGTCAGCTGGTAGCTGACCAATCACAAGAGACTCAGTGTTCTGGGGGGCGGGCATTAGCTCAGAAACAGAGTGCCTGTTTAGAGGCTAACAGAGAGCAGCAATAAACTGGCTTAATCTAAAGAGACGATGAGGTTTTTGACTATAAAATTATTTAATTTATCCAAGTAGACATCAATAATCTTGATTTTTGGTTCAAAAAGACCATTCTATGTGACCTATGTATGTAAAACTATCTTTCTAAATTAAATAAAACAAAGGAAGAACAGTGTTGTGTTTGGTAATCGAACTAAACTGAACTGAGTCCAAACTTGTGTGTCTCAAGGAAAAAATTGACAATTTATTTGAAATAAATAAATCAAACCAAAATAACCTGAACAAAAAGAATGGAGACAGAGTCCTCTGATTCCAGGAAAAAAAAAAAAAACTAAGGAATTAGAGAAAAGGGTGCAAACAAAAAGTCACTGCAGAAAATGTGGCAAGGAGCATAACTTGTACCACATAACGTGACGACATGCTGGTGATTGTGGAAATGGAGAATAAAAAGCCAGCTGATTGGCGAGGTGATGGGTTGCAGGTGCCCCTGAAAAGCCAGAGAAAACAAAAGAATGGTACTCAGGAAACAAAAATGAATGAACAAAATAAAGGCACAGAAACCAGACCCTGACAAACAGGTCAAAGTCTAGAAAAGACTGAATAAAATTTAAGAAAGTTGTGCTCATAACAAGCAAAGAAGAAAATCAACCATTTTACATTGCAACTGCTCTTTGTTTGGTTTGCCTCTTCAGGCTGCTGTGTAAAAAAAAGCAGTGCAAGATGGCTGCCTCGGTAAAGCAAGGCACTTGCCTGAAGTACATAAAAAAGCATTCAGAAACCAAAGCATTTTCATTTTAAAGTAACTTATGTCCTAAATAAAATGTCTTAATTTTTACACTCTGGACCTTTAAGAAGCTATGGTATAGTTAGAATATTCACTGCTTTATCTCACTATCAGAAAGCCTTTTCCAAGTGGAGAATGAAATCTGTCAACCGCTCACATTCTTGCACCAAAGTCCGTACAAAAAAATCTATGATTTTAGCTGGACACAGGAGCTTCTGGTCTAAAGCTGCCTTGTTAGGCAGAATTTGTGTCCCTTAGATGAGTGAACAAATTATGTCACATATGGAAATCATAAAACAACCCCCTTGAACTTACTGCTGGAGCCAATTGGTTTTGAATTCTCAGTTTGCGCGTTAGAAGAAAACAATAACTAAATGTACTGGAACCCTGACTCATACTAAGCCGCTGCACAGATGTTGAAATCTTTTGTGGCTCTTAGATTTTAGTGAATCTAAATCTAAAAGCAATTTTAAAAGTGTTTATCAAGTAATCGGTGTGTTCACTGCCATTTTTATTATGCATGCAAATGAGGTCATTTGAGTGCATGAATTATTAATCTGTGGGCCCAAATCACTACTCTCTCATCTGTGTACATTAATTTCATTGTGAGATTAGCTTCGTGTGCAATTTTAAACTGACATTTTTCCCCACAGATGTGGACCACTCTCAGCCGCAAGAACCCAAGAACACTCTGTTGCTGCACCTCAGACTTTCAGAGTCATAGAACCCCACACTGCATGTGCTGTCATGTGATCAAGAGTCTCTGCATTGCAGTTGCATTTACACTGCACGCCTTGATGCCCAATTCTGATATGTCACCTATATCTGATTTATTTGTTGGCTTTTTTTCAAGAACCTGCTTGCATTGTCTTTCGAAAGTGAACCATATCTGAACACTTGGGGAAAAAAAAAAAAAAAACACACAGGGTGGATACAGATGCAGTCACTCCACTGCGTTTTAGGTTTACTGGCAAAATTTCAACGTTTGGAATAAACAAATTACACAAGAACTGGAGGACTTTGCCCATGAGGAATGGGCTAACATTCCTCAGGAACGCTGCCAAAAGCTGGTGTCTGGCTATGCATCACATTTGCAGCAAGTCATAACAGCAAAGGGTGATCTATTAAGTAGTAATGATGCTTGCCATGAAGGGGTTGAACAATTTTGACTGCAGTAGTCGTTAAAAGTGGCGGTTAAACTATTTGGAGAAGCCACTTGTAATATTATTTATGTTGAGCTATTTAAATTGTTCATATTTAAGTTGCTTATTGCAAACAGCTGCTAGTTTGGCCAGTTAACATAATTTACAGTGGGGGTTGAATAATTTTGATTGCAACTGTAGTCAGCCAAAACTGCAATGAAAGTGGTTTTATGATGAAACCTCTGCCCCAAAGGCATGAAACATCATGATGAGTCCACTGCTGTGAGCCCACATGCTCCATTGCACAGGTTGAAAGAGATTAATGTGATCATAAATAGTGTGCACGTGTATTTACACAAACCTCCCACATATCCGGGCTTTGGACTGGCTAATTAACAATGAGCAATGGGGGTTAATACCTTGCTCAGGGGTACCCCAGCCTGACCTGATGGGTATTCCAACCAGCCAAACTCCGCTTACAAGCCCATTTCCCTTCCACTGTGCATGGGTTGTCCGTACCTGACGGTACCTGAATCATGAGTTTTTTTTGTTTTCCTGCGTACACTTTCATTGTTCATATTCAATTTGTGCCACGCGAAAGGAAAAGGTCAGAATTGGGTCACTTACACCATGCAGAGTTAATGCAGCCTAAATATGTCTTCTTACTTCTCAACACATGTGAGAATTAACACGGGCTTAATTTACCTTGGTTTTATTGTCACAGTTTGACCTTTGAACCTTCATTGTGGCAGTGCGGCCTGTGATCTCTCTGTGATTCTCTTCCTCTATTTCTCTCTGATGAATCATTGTATTCCAGTATTCCTGTTCATGTTTCCACCATTGTCACCCTGGTCATTCTGGTATCTGATTGGCTGGGACGAGTTGTTGCAGGCTCAGCAGATTTCAAGCATGCTGGAAATGAGATTGTGTTCTGCGAAGCAACAGAAGGTGCTGGCGAGTTCGTGGGCCATGAATATTTCATGCTTGGCAATTGCCAACTTCCAGTCAAATGCCAATTAGCCACGACTTGCAAAACTCCTAGCAAGAGATTGTGGCTGAAAATGGTATAGTGAGAACCAGGCTTCATCTGGGTGTCAGTTACATGTCGACCAAACATGGTTGAGGGCTGAGTATCAAAATCCAATGCTTTTGTGCGTAAAATATCAAAAAATGTGTTGTCATTTTATCAAACTTTTAACCATCTTTATTCATATAGCATTTGAAATTCAGTTGACCTCTTTTTATCTTCATTTTCTGCCAAATGAAAAAATAATTTCGCCAACATTTTATACACTGGACTTGTCAATGAAGATATTTTTTGGGGGAGGAGGAAGGTTAGGAAAAGATCATGATTTTAGTGCCATATTGAAAAATGTAAGTCAGTTCTGGCATGAAATTAGACTCTTTCTTCAGGCTTTGTGCCCTTAAACCTTCGCCTACCACAAAAGTAAATAAATAAACTGCCACAATCCAGCAAAAGAAGCATTCATATGACTACTACCAGGGAATATTTGCTGTTTTGTTTATATGTATATACTATTATTTATTTATTTATTTATTCATTTATTATCCAGGACTCATTTCTATGTATTTTGAAGAGGTGTTTATCATGTCAGGGTCACATTCAATGACTTCACTCATTCCCCTCACTGATAAACACAATAAGTATGCATTTATGGAGGAGTGTGATACCTAAAGACTGGGAGAAATGAGGAATTATCAAGAGAAAGACAGACACAGAGAGAGAGAGAGAGCATCTCAGTCTCTGCGTTTAGGTTAATGGTTAGGGTTAGCCATTTACTTGTGATGGTTACGTTTAGGGTAATGCATTATGTGTACAAGAGTCTTCAGAAAGAATGCTGCATAAGAATGTGTGTGTGTACTTGGTATTCTTTATGCTGTGGGGACTTAAATCTGTTTTCAATCACACTCTGAAGACGTCATGTTTTAAACTTAGGCTGAGGGTTAGATTAAGTAGAGGGTCAGGGTCAGAGGTAGGGTTAGGTCAGTAATAATTATGGTTGAAGTTAGAGTAAGTCTACAGGAGATGAATGTAAGTCAATGTAATGTCCTCTGAAGTCATGGAAAGCAGAGTCTCTCTCTCTTTTTCTCTGTGTGTGTGTGGCTACAGAAAGACAGAACAAAGCTGGAGTGTGGTGCCATATGAAAGAGAAAGCACATGGGTCATTTTGATGGTTATTTCTGAACATCACCATAAGGCATATGTCAGATGGACGATTAGTCCAGAGCATATGCACAAACATGAATGCGCGCGCGCACACACACCTCAGTGGCCACACATTCGCACAAAGACATCCATTGGGTGTGTAAATGGTCCATGCTTTGCAGTTTTGTCCTATGGGGTCTTCTTAAGTGGGTGATTATGTGTAAATGGTCATGTAATGACGTGTTGCCTTTCACTAATGTCCCCATAAAATGCTCATGGCTTCGACTGAGCCATGTCCCCAAAGACGCTGTAATGGACAGTGGAAGCTTGTGCCAGTCCTTGGGAACAGAAGAATAATGTGGATGGTGCAGTGGTAGGAGGTAGATCATGGAGCTGAGTAAGGCGTCATCTCTGGGCACATGCCTACATCTGAGCCAGCCAAGGGATTGATGAAGTAACCATTGAGCTGTTTGGATTTCAATTCTGGACCAGTTTTACTGACCGTCATCAAGTTTGTTGTCTATTTTATTAAAGTTAAGTGTCTCAACTTGGCAGAAACACTCAGCTTCTAAAAAATACAACCCCAATTCCAAAAATAAAAACAGAATGTATTGATTTGCACATCTCATAAACCAATATTTTATTCCCAATAAAACAACAAATCACTTAAAAGTTGGGTGTGTATGTACATTGGAGTTGATACATTTACTCAGTCACTCATTACTCATTATTTACAGTATGTATTTCAAATTATGCTGTAAGTATATACACTATTGGTATAACTTTTATTGTTGTCTCTTATTCTTGTGTTATATGGTCTAAATATATTTATTTTTTGAGGATGTGAAGTTCTATTTGTGGATTTGTGCAGCTGAGTGTAGGTATATATTAATTAATTGGTTCATTTTATGATAGTGAATTAAACCTTTGCATTTGACCCATTCTTTTTTACACACCAGTAGTAAACACACACAAGCAATGGGGACAGGATGCATTGCTCAGGGGCACCCTCACCTCTTGAACTGGCAACCCTCCAGTTATAAGCCCAATTCCTTTCCTCTTGGCCATTTGCTTCCCTACATGTATACCCTATGTATATATGTGGATATCCATACATCCGGTATGTTTGTGTGACTGTGTCTATTTATTCTCTTTGTTATTTTATTGTATGAGTGGATACATTTGAAGGATACATTTGTGTATCTTTCACAGTGGAGGCTATCTGAAAAATCTTTGTGTGCCAAAAAAGAATAAATAAATAAATAAAAATTGTTGCAGAATAATAATAATACAAAAATAAGATAAATATAATTATATATATATAAATATAAATATAATTATAATTAAATATACTTCATTTAATACCTACTAAGACTTACTAGGAATGTCAACACATTGTTAATATTATTTAATTAGTATTAATCATTATTATTATTTGAGTTAGAGAAGAGTTAAGAATCTTAACCAGGTTTATTTGACCTGGTCAAACATATTCTCATATTTAATGTCATATTTAATTTATTTAATTTCTCATGTTCTCATATTTAATGTCCAAAATGATCTGCTGTGAATAATCAATAATTATAGAGTTGAGTACATTGAATAGCTGACTTACATACAGTATATGATGTCATTACTAAACTATTGCTGTAGAAATAGTGTTTAACTTTTGTACAAATTCTATCTTTTGTTCAAATCATAAATTTGTGAGGAGATAAGGTAGATTTGTAAATCATATTCCAGGTTAGTAACATTTAAGGGAAAATGCCTCTCAGCCTGAGATACATTACACAACAGTGTCATCTTCCTTTACTCTAGTATTAAATGAAATATTAAAAAATAATAATAATAGTAAATGACTGGAGGGTCCGTTTAAACTAATAAACTCGTATAAACCAAGAGTTGTGTGGGTTAGGCCGTCTCATTTCACACAGTGCATCACTTCCGCCTCCTCCTGAGTGAGCTTGGGAGGATCCAGATCCTGGATTGAGACACAGAATGTGTGTTGTTGTCCCTGCAGACTGGCTAAAGAAACTCCCTTTCCTGGTGTCCTTTTAACTCACCTGTTTTGTCATACCATTGGTAACATCAGCCTTCATGCTTGTCGTCTAAGCTTTTGAACCAGCCACAGTAACTTATATTGTTTTACTTTTTCTCTTTTCGTCTCTGCCTGCTCTGGCCAGTCTGCCTCCTTTGATTTTTTTTTTTGAAGCTGCATCTTTTCCTTTGACCTGTCAGCGTTTTGTTTTTTGAAATCACTCCTTTATTTGATTCTTCTTAAATTATAGATTTTTGTGTTTTGTGTCTGCATTTGTGGTTCTGCTATTGCCAAGCAGAAGCTTAACACTCCTGTCTGCTTTCAAAGCTCCGCCCTCAAAACACATGAACAAACACTGATTGAAGCTGAGCGGAAGAGAGACTCATTGTTTGTAATTCATGTAAGAAAACATTATCATAATTATAATAAACCATGCAGGTAGGCAGATCAGGCTTTAATGGAATGGGAATGTTTTGATCACTGGTCACAAAGAGGACGGGAACGTGAATGCAAAGTGCCTTCCTCCAAAAAACAAGGAGATGTGCTGTGGCTAAATTCCCTAAATCTGAAGAAGCCACTGAAGTGTCCCTATGTCTGTTCATGTACCAGAAAAGTGTCTACATTATAAACCACTGCTAACATCAGCAGCCACAGGTAAAACCACAGCTAATGATTAAGTGATGTGAGTCAGTGACACAAGTAACAGTTGGTATAGTTGTGTAATTAAAAATGGGTTGTTTTGCCTACTTGTATTCATTCATTATTTCTTTTCATTCATTCATTCAACATCAACACCGATTGACAGCACAAAATAATTTAATATATCTATGAGGTCACTTCCTCATGTCATCCTCCCACTCTGTAATATTACACTGATTTGGAACTGACCTGACATTTCCATTTGTTATAGATAGTTCTTGTGTTTGCATGACACTGTTAGAAAAGCAAACAGATGTGTGAAGGAAACACATACCAGAAGCGCTGCACATAAACAGGAAGTTGGACACTGCTACTTCCATGAGGGCTAGGGATACCACATTTAGTCAGTTGCATGAAAGCAGTGTTGTATAAATTACCATGGAGATTAATAAATAAATGTGATTTACAGTTTTTCATGATGTTCTGAACATATTTTACCTAAGCATTATTAGCCTGCATTAAAATATAACAGAGGGTTTAATATGAAGTTGGTCCACCCTCTGCAACTATAACAGTGTCAAATCTTCTGGGCAAGCTTTTTCAAGGATTAGGAGCGTGTTTATGGGAATTTTTGACCATTCTTCCAGAAGCGCATTTGTGAGGTCAGACAGTGATGTTGGACAAGAAGGCCTGGCTCGCAGCCTCCTCTCTAATTCATCCCAATGGTGTTAAGGTCAGGCCTCAGGCCAGTCAAGTTCTTTCAAACCAAACTCATTCATCTATGTCTTTATGGACCTTGTTTTGCAGTCATGTTGAAACAGAAAGGGACCATTCCCAAAATGTTCCCACAAAGTTGGGAGCATGAAATTGTCCAAAATCTGTTGGTACGCTGAAGCAAGAGTTCCTTTCACTGCAACTAAGGGGCCAAGCCCAGCTCCTGAAAAACAACCCCACACCATAATCCTAACTCCACCAACTTCCAAACCCAGACTCATCCATCAGATTGCCAAATGGAGAAGCATGATTCGTCACTCCAGAGAACACATCTCCAATGCTCTAGAATCCAATGGTGGCGTGCTTTACATCACTGCATCTGACGTTTTGCATTGTACCTGGTGATGTATGGCTTGGATGCAGCTGCTAGGCCATGGAAACCCATCCCATGAGGCTCAATTTGCACTCTTCTTGAGCTAATCTGAAGGCCACATGAAGTTTGGAGGTCTGTAGCGATTGATGCTGCTGAAAGTTGACGACCTCTGCGCACTATGTCCCTAAGCATTTGCTGACCCCGCTGTGTCATTTCATGTGGACTACCACTTCGTGGCTGAGTTGCCGTTGTCCCCAATCGCTTCCACTTTGTTATAATACCACTGACAGTTGGCTGAAGAATATCTAGTAGCGAGGAAATTTCACGACTGTACTTGTCAGTTGGCATCCTATCACATTACCATGATGGAATTCACTGAGCTCCTGCGAGCGACCCATTCTTTCATAAATATTTGTAGTTACAGTCTGCATGGCTAGGTGCAAGTTATACACCTGTGGCCATGGTGAAGTTATTTGGATAGGGGTGTGAATACTTTTGGCAATATAGTGTATCAGATTTTTGGGATATTTTGGCTGATTAGGGCTTATACCAGCAGTCAGGCTTTGAGGGGCAGACAGAACAGTGATTCAGGACTTTGAACTGTGGAAGACAGCATTTAAGCTCTTGGTGTCCAGAATTTATTCGGAGAAGAAGAAAGGGAACCCTCCCATGTGAGGCTAGACCATCTCATTTCACACAGCAAATGACATCACAGCATCTCCTCAGTGGATGCACTGGGGAGGATCCAGCCCCTGAAGAGAGTAAGCAAATAAATTAAGAAAATACGAAGACAGAAGGGATGAATATGGGAAATAAGAGAACATTTCCGAAATGTAAACAACCAAATACATATTTTAGCTTACAGTAACATATATTGTTTTAAGACATATACTGTATATTATATTTTATAAGGTGTCCCTTTTGTCAAGTGGCTTGAATCTGTATACTCTCTCTATAAAGTCAGTGTCTGATTAGAAGATCCATGATGTTACAGTTTATCCTTACATGAGACTACACAAAGCCTAGAAGCAGTGGAAACACTTTTACACCTTATGACCTCTTACAAGGAAAGAATCAAGCCCCAAGTACTGAAAAAAGTTGTCTCCTCAGTGAGATTTCATCTATGTGCTTTCAGCCAGACTCTTTACAAGGAAGTTAATGAAAGGTTTCTCCAAATGGCAGTACAGATGGATGTTAGAGTGCGTTAAAGACCCTGAAAAATACTGCAGAAATATCTTTATCATGCACAAGGTCACTCCTTTCAGCACTCTGCCTGTAGAAGCTCAGACTTTAGCTAAATAATCTGATTCTCCTGTTCACCTCTTTTCCTTCACCTTTGCCCTGTCTCTTTTATTATTTTTGAATATTCTCTATTAAGAGTTGGTGTTATGAAACATTTGTACTCTTTCCCACTGATTGAAATCTTCTCATTCTTATTCAAGCTGCTCTATACTTTTCTTTTTTTTTGTTGTTAATATCCTACTCTGCAAATAACCTGTTTTGTCAGTGCCATATGAGTATGAATATTCCATGTTTTTTTTTACACCTCTTATGAGACAAAATGAATTAAAAAAAAAAGAAACATGAGTTCATGTGATTTTTGTTACTGTTGGTGATGTTCATTACCAGAAACAATGCAAAATTATTTATATACTGTGTCATTCATCTGTAAACTGTCTCTGTCAAGCAAAACTACCAGACCTGACTGAGGGAGCGTTTCCATGTATACAGAGGAACACAGGGGAGGGTGGGGACACAAAGTGCTTGTCCCAAGGGCTGAATGATCGTTGGAATGATTATTTTTGTAACTCCAACCTGTTTGCATTTTGCATCTGTCTTGGTATTGATCAGATCACTTCCTCTGTGCAGTGTGGGAATATCGGCGAGGAACATCTCACTCCTGTCATTCTAAGAAACACAGAGAGTCACATGGAGCTGATAGACCCAAAGGATGATGATGATGTCCATTTTGTCAATTAGAGTCACATTTCAAGTCAGATAGACCGCACATCTAAGCATATACTAGGAACTGAACACTTTTCTCAAAGACAAGAAACAATCATTGAACAGCTGAATTTTAACAATGTTACATCATTGGACCCCACCAAATGATTGTTCCAGTGTGCAAAATTCTTTACATTAAACAAAGGCCTCAGGGTGACTGAGTTCGAAGGATCCTTGACTTTGAGAAACACCTCAAATTTGAGGCTTCAAAACAGGAGCGGAGTGACATGGTTGGCACATAGACAAGAAAAACTGATTAATGTGATTTAAAGTTGGAAGATGCTAGAATAAGGATAGAGTCAGAACATATGTGTTTATTTTCTAACTCTCTCTTTGTATATGATACAGTAGCAAAAAAAAAAAAAGTGAAAGGAAAGGTCTCTAAGATGGTAGTGAGACCTGCTGTGATGTACGGCTTGATGACAGTGGCAGGAGGTGGAACCGAAGATGCTAAGACCTTTGTTGGGAGTGACCAGGATGGACAGATTAGAAATCAGCATATTGGAGAGACAGCTCAGGTTGATCGGTTAGGAAATAAAGTAAGATAGATAAGGTCGAGATGGTTAGGGCATGTGCAGAGGAGGGAGAGTGATTATATTGGACAAAGGATGATGAAGATGGAGCTGCCAGGCAGGAGGAAAACAGGAAGACAGCAGAGAAGGTTCATGAATGTTGAAAAGAGGGACATGAGGACGGTTGATGTAATAGAAGAGGACACAAGGGAGAGGACAAGCTGGAGGTAGATGGTCTGCTGTGGCAAAGAATATTAGTCCAGTTCTATGGTGAATGGGTATATTTCCACTGAATGCTTTTTGATCTAATGCAGTTCAGAGATCAATAGTCAAGAAGCAGACGTGGTGCTGTTTGTGTTTGTTGCTGTTCCGTCTTCTGTATCCAACATCATCACCAGTGAGAGGAGCGTCCAGGCCAGCCAGTGCCATCAACACCTTTCTCTCTTCACTCTGTGTCGTGGTGGCGGCTGCTGATGCCACTATAACTGTGACACTTGGAAAGGTCAATGTTAACTCGCTGCAGCCGCACAGGCTCTGTGGCTGAGCTGCAATTACTTACAGTCACTTGTGCGCACATTCAGAAATATTAGTATTCTCCCTCTGCCCCTCTCTCTCTCTCTCTCTCTCTCTTGTTCTCTCGCCCCCACACATGGACCTGCACACATACACACCCACAGAGAGAAAGAGAGAGAGCAGCCGCAGCTCCTTCTTCACCATCCATAACACCATTGATTGGTGCTAACTCATTAAAACAAATTGAGCTTCTTTGCAAAAGAGAACGTGTTGAGCTGCCTTCATCTCATCCCTCTGCCACTTATAGGCAGCACCACTCTCACTAACATATCCAGCCTGGCATTATGCTGTTACACTTTTATTCTAAAAAACTGCAAAGAGGAGAGGAGGAAAGAGACAAGTAAAACATGCAAAGACAGAGGATCTACATATATACGCTGGTGGTGGTGGATATACAGCAGTACTGATATACATGCTAGTGTGAACTGGATATTTTTCCTCTTCATTTCCAGTCAGCTATGCTAACAATTTTACGCATTAATATTATTTAAATCAAGATAAAGGATGAATGACTCAAATATAGTTTCACCTGTACTCAATGGATTCATTATAATAAGCCAGAGACGTCATTAGGAGTCCAGAGGCTGCACAGTTTCAACTGTGTCTATCATCTCATTTTTAAAGCACCACATATGTATCTAACGCACCAGAGAGGATGTCATTTGCTTCTTGTCTTGTTCTCAGGCTATATTTATTTTAGCTAGATCCATGTTGACGTTGAGGGGCTTGGCAACTATTGAATTCATTGTTGATATTTTGAAAAATGATTAGCACGGATTAAGTGTTAGATATATTCCAAAATGTCAGTACCTCAGGGTAGTTCCAGCACATGTAAGAGAGAAACCTGTGTCTTGGTTTGAGGTTACTGTTGTCCAAGTTTCATGGAGTATACACTCTGTGAATAGAGTTGTAATTCACTAATTTATGACTGGGGTTTTTGTGAGGACCATCCATAATTACCCACAGACTTGACAAACCAATGTCATCCACACTATTGTTGAGCATTTGCCGTATTGCTAGAGGTTTACAGATGGAGTTTTTTAAAAAAAATATATATATATATACATCTAACACTCCTTCACTAGCAACCTCCTCATTCATTGTGTCAAATGCACTTGATGGAATCCCTGTTGGATTTACTACAGTTGCAGTCAATTATAAATACCTACTCTGCTTTTATTGACAAAGTGAAAGAGTTTCTGGTCTCATGGAACATCTGCCCCTATTTCAGTAGACACTTTTTCTGTTCCATTATTTACGTGTACAAACAGTAATCTACTACATATACCAAATTCCCTTTCTTTCATTGAACTGATTTATTTTTTTTTTAATCTCTTTTTTTCTTTCATTCATTGAGGGTCACAGGGTGCCGAAGCCAATCCAAGCTGACATAGGGCTAAAGGCAGGGTCACACCCTGGATAAGTCGCCTGTCCATCGCAGGGCCAACACACAAAGACAAACAAGCATTCACCCTCACACTCACAGCTATGGTCACTTTAGAACCCAGTTAACCACTGCATATTTTTGGACTTTGTGAGGAAACTGGAGGACCCAGTTTGGGTAAAAGCCATTGGTCCGAGCAAGTCACGGCCCTGGGTGTTTTTGTTGTAAGGCGACAGTGCTCGCCACTATCTCACCATGTGGCCCCTCATCTTTGTAATTTGTTCTTAATATGATCTAACTAGGCTACTACTTTTTATACTAACTGGGTTGCTGCCGGGTTTAGTGTTAATTGTAAATTGTTGTAGATGTATCATTTTTTGTTCTGTTGAGTAATAACAACAACAACAAAAAAAGATTAAAAATGAAAGATGAGTTAAATGACAGTTAAAATGAAGTTAAAATAAATCCTGAAATGTACAATGTCAAGGTATGGAAATGTACTTATTTCTTACAAGATTGTAAAACAACATTATTGTTCCCATCAAACTGGGATACCATGTCGTTTCTGAAAGTGAAAGGATCGGCTGAGTGGGAGATGATTCTCTACAAGTGTCACCCTTCACAAAACAATAGAGGAAATGATTGACTGTAAATGGAAAATTATGTTTTACAGCAGCTTTATATTTCCTTGTACCAGCACTCCTTAATATTTATGGCTCCTTCCTTAAATCTTACCTCGTTCTCCCTGACTGTTGCAATATATTGACTGAGTAGAAGCTGTTGTGACCTCTGCTTGCCTTTTACCCAGGGATAAATCTGAAAGAGTTCCTGCTCACATACTGTATGTCTCCATTCGCTTAACTTAGACAAATGGTCCGAGATCCCAATTTTCTTCTCTTAACCCTGGCTGACACACCTCCCGCTGCACCACTCGTCCCACATACAGCAATCATGCTGTGAGTGTGGGTCACCAAAATATCACTCCAGTGTGAAAACATTTCACATGAAGAGGGAATGACAGCATACGATGACGACGATGATGCTCCCTGTTATTCTTCGTTTGTAGTTTGCATTAAAAGACCCAGGCAGATAGATCAAGGTAATTAGGTTTTCCTGCACAAAACTCCTTAGTTTGGCTTCATCGGTGACAAATGTGATAACACTGTGATGTGAAATGAATCGTGAATCTGTGCTTTCTGCTAAGAGGCAGTTCAGCTAGAGCTGCACACATGAATATGTATGATGATGTTATGTCGCGTTTCATTTATGCTCCCATTCCAGGAAAAAAAAAAAAAAAAAGACAAACTCATTACTGGAGCCCACATTTCCATCAAAATGTGATTTCTTTGTGGTATAAAATTGGCTTTTCAAACACTGTAAAGTGAATGACAAAATCTCTCAGGCTCTAACAAGAGTAACCTTGTACTCATACTCAGTAATCCTGTATTTTTCTGAAGGTATTCAGAAGACTCTCGTGTCTGGGGCTTTATTATCAAGCACGACTTTTGTGTTTGTTGAGGAGGTTGTGGCTGTGATGTGTAATGTTTTTTTTCAGATTGTAATAAGGCTTTTTAGAATATGAATTCCCTCCTCCTGTCTCTCTCTCTCTCTCTCTCTCTCTCTCTTCATCTTCTGTCAGAGTGTCTCATTTCCAGCCTCCATCCTCCTGCTCTCTCCTGAGCTCAGGTATACTTACCATCAGCAGTACCTGGTCATCTTTAATTATGACCTCAGGTCTGATGACATGCTAATGGGCTTGGAAGTGGAAGGAAGAAGAGGATCTCTGAAGAAGACGACTGCACTTCTATCTCTCTTACATAACTTCTTACTTCTTTCTTCACTCATTTTATGAAAGTTTTGAGTGAACCCACTGACTGGTTGCTACTTTCTTTCCATGAGACTGCAACCGTTATTGATCCGTTATTAATAAATCATTGCAAAGCTAACAGGTGGATTAAATGTACTCGTCCTCACTGTCAGTTGTCAACCCAACTGGCTCCAGCACTTACAATGATGTTTACAGCATAGGTGGTAAAGATAGTGGGTAATGATAATGATGTTGGAGGAAAACCACAGAATCAAAGCAGTCTGGAGTTTGCACTTTTGCTGGTCACTTCATTCAGAAGAAGTCACACACCATCTTATCTACCAGAGTGACAAAGGAAGTCCAGTTTTGTGGCGATGAAAACGTGTCCAGGAACACTCTCGCTGAGAACATGGCTGCCAGCAGGGATACAAAGAAAAAACAAATTTTAGCCATTTAGCATCTGATAAAGTGTGTGATAGTGCTTTGTAAACTGTTCACGATTGCACCACTGTCCATACAGAAAATCAATGATTTTATGTCACAGCACACAGGAGTTGCTAATTCCATTGCTTCCTCTCTCTGCAAGTTTCAATCTGTTATTTTATGACATCAGTGTTGGAAATCCTTAGTTTGGATTAACCTTATGGACACAAATGGACTAAATTAGGCATAAGTAGACCAGCAGCTCCTGTATCGAGTTGAGCTAAAAATGCAGATTTTTCGGTACTGACGTTGGTGTGGGAGAGTAAGTCTTTTCACTCTAATTGGACATTTTATCACCAAATGTGTTTAATTACACCATCATTATATCATGCATTTAATGCTATCATATTATGTGTTTAATTATGACCTGATTTTTAATGCCTTTGATGCTTGATACTGTAAATAACAGCAGCTGCTGCTTTGCAGGGTTTGAGGAACAGTGGGTTTTAATCATTAAAACGCTGTCCCAGCTGACAGCCTCAGAAACTCAGCAACAACCTCAAAAAAACCATTTTTAAATTAATCAAACACAGTTAAAATGCCAGGCATTCAAAACCAGCAACTGTAGGTGGCGCTACACTAAGCTACTACAGTGCACACAAACAAAAACGCCACTACAGTAACAGCGCGATTATGTAAACAAAGGGAGAGTGCATCAGCTGCAGAGCTGAGACTCCACAGATTCCAACAGTACCACTTTTATCTCTCTAGGACAAATATTCACTGAACTACACCCAAAATAAGACCAAAGCAAAAACTCCTTCTCAGGAATAGCAGTCAGAAATATTGTCTTACCTTTGATGATTCTCAAAAACTGCTAAATCCACAGGAACAAAGACACTTTGGATAGTTAGCTGCAGCCCTTAGCCTGCTTCAGACTCTCTCTCCACTCTTCTACGTGTCTGTATTATGTAACAGGACCCTGCTGAGTGGAGGAGGAGGATCTTTGCGTAGATCTCCCATGTAACACGTTTCTGCTGATATCACGTGAACCACAGCAGCTAGACGATTGGAAACACCACAACGTGGTTCTATTGGTTTAGAGGATTAAAATGAGGTGTCAATCACCAAGATTGACCAATGGGAACCAGAGCTAGAAGCCTTTAAAGTTGGAGAAGTCTGCCCAGCAACAGAGAGAGGCTGCAGCTCTGCACCAGATGCCAGCAGAGGGACGGGGCCTGGGCCCCTCAAACCTTTGAAACCTGACACCGTGATCCTCCTGGAGTCTGAGACAATTATCCTCTCTTTTGATGGTTTATTTGGGGTTTATTTTGAGGGGAAAATAGGGGAACGCCTAAGCATTTCTTTACTAAGGCCTCTGTTATTTTGCTCTGTTTCATTTCATAAGCATCAGCTTTTCTCCAGCTTATTTTTAAATGTTGTTACATGATTTTCTTGAGCTTTTAAGCTCCAAATGCATATATTCAAAGGTATATTTAGTAAAAAATGCCTTTTTTTTTTAGGCGAGGGTGAAAATTCTTAATTTTTTCTGGGTTCAGGCTGCATTTAATCTGACACAGTGGCATCTACAGTGATGCTTACACTTCTGATGGACTCTCACAAGTCTTATTTTTATGTGATATCAAAATAATTCACATAGAACTTGTAATTACAGAGAAATACTCTGTAATTTATTTTGGACATGTTATTTTCGAAAAGTGACCCCAAAAATAGGGCTGGAGTTTAACAGGTTAATTATGACCTGATTTTTAATGCCTTTGATGCTTGATACTGTAAATAACAGCAGCTGCTGCTTTGCAGGGTTTGAGGAACAGTGGGTTTTAATCATTAAAACGCTGTCCCAGCTGACAGCCTCAGTACTATTTATGTGGAAAGCCATATTGTCTCCAGGCATGTTTGAGAAGTTAGGTGGTTAATAGTTTTAAATCCTTGTTTTTAAAGTGTTTTTCAAACATGTTTTAAAGATTGCAGCTCTATATTTAGCTTCTCTCTGAAACGAACGACTGTCACCTGGGTACGTCTCACACGCTGAGAACATCCTCACACCCACTCGAGAAAGTAAAACAATTAGTAAAACTAATGTGAGATGTCAACTCATAACCTGAAATGAAATGAAGAATGATATGTGTGTGTGTGAGAGAGTGGAAAAGACAAAGGGTGTGAAGAATGTGAATAAAAATGGAATAATCATAACAGATATGGCAACTAGATTCATATAAGGATATAAAATAAAGAATAAAAAAACAATTATTCATTTGAACTTTTTAATAAGCATACTTAAATTGAGTCTGCCATAGTTAAACAACAGGGGAGATACTCTATACTTCATCCTTTACATTTTTTTATGTTTCAAACCTAATTCCCCATGCAATTTTTTATAATCTACTGTATATAGATTTCGCAACAGGTGCTCCATTTTATAATTACCTAGCTTTGAACAAGTTTCATTTTTCTTCTAATCTAAAGTTGTTCTTGTTCTTTGGTGCCTGTTGCTAACATTGTTACCTCACAGCAAGAAATTTTGTGGTTCATGTCCCAGTCTGGGCCTTTTTGTGTGGAGTTTACATGTTCCCCCCGTGTGTGCGTGAGTTTTCTCTGAGTTCTCTGGTTTCCTCCCACAAGTCCAAATACATACAAAGGTGTGATTGTGTGAGCAGACCCGCGACCCTCATGCGGAGGATAAAGCAGCAGAGAATGAATGAATGAATGAATGAATGAATGAATGAATGAATTTTACATAATCAAGAGATTATATCCTGTTAGTACCCTGATAATGCAGACCACATCCTGCAACAGTCCAAAATTTGTCTGAAAGTCATGGTTCAGGTTTTATGATGTGTAGCTGAATGAGGTTCTGAGAGACGGTGTGGCCTGAACAGTGCCGGCCCAAGCCTTTATGGGGCCATAAGCAGAATTTGATTTTGGGGCCCCCCTCCCACCACCTTGCAGTAGCTGGTTCTTGACTATTAGTGATACAAATGTAATACTGTAAATTGCATCAACTACACTAACCAGTGTGATTTTTGATTACCTTACAGGGAAGTAAAATCACAAAAGCTTTTCCACCTGGAAACTAAGGTTTGTGTCATTACGTAACCTGCTCATTCCTTGCACCAAAGTCCAATGGGAAAATGTTATTTTAAGTCATGGCACATGAGAATTGTTAATCCACTGCCTCCATCACTAAGTTCTGTTGAGTTACTTTGTGACTTAAGTGTTTGAAAGCTATTCCTTCAGTTTTACCTAAATAACACAAACTTACCAAATTAGGAAGCGGACGACAAGCAGGTCCTGTGTCCCTGTGCACTAAAAGCCTTCATCTTCTCTATAGATTTGGCAAGGGATCAGATGTGATTTTCTTACTTGAAAATATGTTCTTAAGATCTTGTAGACTTAAGCAGGCATAGATTTTATTTGGTGAGCCTTGAGTTGAGCATCCATCCACATAAACGTACTGATGGACACATGGGCAATATGTCAATATGCATCATTCAATAAAATAATCAGGATAAACATATTACAGATTTAAATATTTAGAAGAGTGATGTTTTGAGCAGAGGACATCTCATTCCTTTGTGTGTTGTTTTTAAGCCTCTGTGTTTGTAGCAGGTCTGTCTGTAGCATTTGAGTACCTACAGAACCACTGTGTACAAATATACTGCGTTAGTTAACTATGTTACCCAAGTGACCTGTGTTTGAAGAGTATGCTTACTATTTTACCTTGCTTTTAGACAACCTTTTTACACAGAAAAGTGAAGTTTGTGTTGCTTTGTAAACCACTCACTTGCTTACTAAAGAGTGCACTGATAAAAGCAGTCGATTCTACAGTACCTCACCGAACAAAGACATTGTTGATTCAGTGCTGCCTCCATCAAGTTTGTGCAATGACCTTGCGTGAAAGTACTTTGCATACAACCCAATTTCAACAAATATGAACTATCATTTATATGACTGATATTTAGGCCCAAATCAGTTTCTGACTTCCAGTTGTTTGACCTGTGTTACACTGACTGTGGATGAAATCTGTGAAATGGGACACCACTTCAAGAACTGGATACAACATCATTTGTTGCCGACTGGTCTTTTTCTAAACGCACAAGACATGTTTTTAAAAAGTGAACATGCAACTGTTAAAAGCAAACAATCCAAACATGCTATTGTCATTCTTTATATCACTTACCTGTATCATTATCACCTCCAAGGAGATTTATCTGTATGTTTGCCCTTCTGTTAGCAACTTCCTCTCTACAGTTCTTGACAGATAAATCTGAATTTTTTTTTGTAATGGCTATTTAAGTGTGTTCACAATAAATGTTGGTATCTCCCTAAAAATCATACCTCTGTCGTTCAAGGAAATAGTCATGAAGTATAGATGCAGTTCAGATCAGCCTCTGTCCCCAAAGGTGTCTACGGATACTTATATCTTTAGTCTGTGCATGCATGTTTAAACCTTGTGTGTGTGTGTTGAACAAGCTCAGAGGGAATCAGCTCTTGGGTCAACTTGCTCCAATACCCTCAAATCTTTGTATCTTTTGTTCTCAAACAGCCTCAACCTCAAATAGCTCTCACTGCAAACACCCTACAAAAATCTCAGTCTAACATCTGAACAGGACATTAACATTATTAGTGCATTCAGCATTTAATAATTACTCCAAAACTCTATGGCTCATCCCATTATTTTGGCACTCCTGTCCTTCCTGCCAAATTTAAAAGTCAAGGAAACAGATGAATATGGGTTGGTTTCTGAAATGTCACTCACCATTCACTAAGTCATACAAAACTATGCCAAGTATGTGTATGAATTATTTTGCCAGTGGACCTAAATGTGCCTTAGTACCCGTGGAATCCTTGTGAAGTGCTTTCAAGGTGAAAGTAAGATGGAAGATTGCCAGAAACCGATTAAGTGTCTTGATTTCTTTCTTTGAAAGCATTGGCTTAAACAATTAATCCTATTCATAACATGTGCTTTAGGGAACCAAAGTTCAAACTTCTTTTGGGTCTTATTATTTTTTTATTTTTTTTTATGTAAGGACAATTTACAGAGTGATGAGAGGTTCAAGGAGAAAGAGCAAAAAAAGAGGAGGAAGGCATTTTTATGCATAAACAGACAGCTACACAAGCAGTCTGAGGGATGTCACTGGTAATAAATGAGCCTGAATTTCCCTCAATGCTTGATAAAGACTTTCTGTGTGAATGATGAAATTGTTTTAGTAGATTGTTCAACAAACATTTCATAAAAACAGAGCTGCAGTAAGACACTCTGGCTTTTAAAGGTTATGAGATGAAGGGATGATGTGCAGCAATAAAGGCTGGTATTCACATCAAGGCAGAATTGAAAGGAATAGCTGGCAGCTTTACCATCACAAACAAACAATAAGTGTCTGTGTACTAATAGCTGACATAGTCAATTCAATATAATGTACATTTCCCCAGCTGTAATTCCATTCCAAGAACAATAGAGTCGAGTCATAATCACCACTCTACCAAGAACACTCTCATCTCTTTCACTCATTTGATTATCAGTTTTGATGGTGCCTAGTTTGCAGTTCACAGCCATGAATGGGCCTCGAACCGTTCACTTCCAAAGGGTGTAATCAACTGTCACAGAACACACCTGCAACCATTCAAAGAATGTTTCATATGTGGGAGCACAGTGACAGAAACTTAGAAACGCAGTACAGCAGTGGTTAACATCTTATTCAGATTATTTGATTGTATCTTTTGTCAGTGTTAAACTGACACTAGAATTCAAATGTGCTTTAGGTGCTGATCACCGTCAGAGCAGCGACATTCATTCAGTCAGTTCCCTGTTTGCCTAAAACAGTACACCACTCTTTGCTTCTTCCATCAGTTACTTAAAAAATGTGTTATTTTGCAACTTTGAAATTTGGCAAATGAGGCAGCAGTAGACTCGCATTGCTTGTGTGGTCACAAGCATTTTGAGCTTGTGAGCAAATGGACTTTGGTGCAAGGAAGTTGGCAGTTTGTTGATGAACTTGAAGAAAAGGTTGTCTACCAAGGAAATTACTCAGGAGAGAATTCTTAATATACCATAAAGTTAAAAGGTGAGCCCTTTCTTAATTTGTTAAAATGTTTGTTTGTTTTTTCCATGCAAGCCTAGTATCCACTGGTGGCAGCCACGTCACACATCACATCATGAGAAGCAAGCAGGAACCTTAACTGTAATGATAGTGTAACAATAAAACTGGAGTGGACCCAAGAAGGCGGAAGTCAGTGTAGCCACACAAAAGGATTTTTTAATAAAAATAACTAATAAGCCAACAAAGGAGGCAAAACTGGAATGAAGGAGAAGAAAACAAGGAATTAGAAAAAAACTGTGAAAGGAGGAAAAAAAAATCCTAAGCGAGGTCAAACCAGGATTGCTGTGTAGCGTGACGTGTACCGTGGGACCGCACATAACGCGCTAGCGACAGTGGATCCTCAGACAGGAGTTTAAGAAAGCAGTGGCTGATGAACAAATGAGCTGCAGGTGTGCACCTTAGAGACTCCGCCCGGTCAGCCAACCAACCACCTGACAGGAAAACAACATTCATCAAAATAAACAGGCATGACAGAAACATGACACTTAACAAGTATTTTGAATTGAAATACAGAGGCTATGACAATTTGGTCAAGAGAAGTGCAAGCGGAAATGTAACATTAATATGTAGATGATTTGTTTAAAGAAACGGATGATATTTCAAAGGTCCCCTTCACTGTCTAAGGAGAGCTTGTGTCCTACTCAGGGTAGCCGAGTTCTCCTTCACTCCCCCATAATTCAATCATAGTAGCCACCATAACATTTGCCCTGAGCTCCAGGGTCATATTGTTTTCTTCCTCTAACTTGTTTTCTTTTGGGCGCATTTATGGAGAAACCCTTAAGCTAACACAACAGGGCAGAGCTGGTGATGGGAATGGTGTTAAATGGTCTTTGTTGTGAAGTCACTGGCGTTCACAGATATCAGGTATACAAGAAAATTTCATTGCGAGAGAGACTAGAGATTGAGTTGATAGTGCTTTAACAAGTGAGACTCTATGTTGCCTTCCAGCTGTGTCAGAGTATATATAAAAAATGGTCAAAGCATCAATTCTGTTATGGAACGATGCAAATCTGTTTGGTAGGACCATCTGTGTTGTCTGCCTTGCTTTTCTCCAGCAGCTCAGGAATAGAGGAGGCAGGGATGCTACTTACACACACACACGCAGGCAGACTGAACAGATGGCTCACACTCTCCCCACTTCCAATTAATCTCTGGCTTTTATTGCAACTCCTCTTAACCTGCACTTGCTGGCCCAATCATCGAGCTACACCAAAATCCATATGGCTGGGAAACTCGCACAGGTGGCAGTTCATCCTCAGTGCACTGCCAGAGCAACATACTAACACGCACACACTGGCTTATGTGTACTGTATATAGTTACAGCCAGTACAGCTACATCCAGGCTCCACAATAAAATGTTCTACTTCAGTTCTACTTTCATTATGTAGGCACACTGATACAAAACAAGAGCTAGAAAAAACATAAAGGAGTAAGATTGTTTGTATGAACATATTTCATCACAAGGTATGTAATTGCAACATTTAAAAAAGCTACATTGCTCCAATTAAATCAATATACTGAATAATTCCATTCACTCAGTGATGTTTTCAAATGACTTGGAATGGAGGACATTTCCTCTGACTCATTCTCTTCCTCGTCTGCATGTTGACTGAAGCAACCCTGCCAGCAAAACTTGGCAGGTTTTCAAAAAGACAGCTTTTTTTTTAACCACAACATTGCACCAAGATTATGTCTACCGATTTCCCCAAATTAAAAAAATAAATAAATAAAGGTATTCAATCAAAAGCGTTTACGAGCTCCGTGTGTTTTTGCAGATTTATAATGCTGGATAAACCACGCTTAAGAAAACTAAACTATCCTTTTAAGGCAGGGTTGTCAAAGTCAAATAACCTTGGGGTCAATGAGCATCTAGTCTGGTCAAGACGGGGCCAGTCTAGAGAAAAAGTGGGGAAAATAAATAAATAAATAAATTGTTCAGTAGCAAGTGGGCAATATGGGTTAAAAATTGTAACACAATATTCCATCATGATATCATAACTAAGATATTCATTATGATATCTCACAGAACATCTCACACACACACACATATATCTTTTTTTTTTTTTTTGGGGGGCCATGTTTTCATGACAACATGATATGAAGTGGTGGGCCACATGTAATCCAGTTGGGGGGCTGCAGGCCTAAAGTTTGACACCTCTACTTGATTCCTTTCAACATAAAAATGTTTATAAGGTTAAGGAAAGGTTAGGAATTGATAAGAGGTCGGTGTGGGATGTGTGTGTGTGTGTGTGTGTGCGTGTTTGTGTCAAACGAGAAAATAATATGATTAAAAAAAACAAACCAAAACACAAAATCAAAATAAAAAATAAAAAAACTATCCAAAAAGGTGAAGAAAGACGCATACTATAAGCAGATTAAATCACCCCTTCTTCACTACTCATTAAAAAATGATCATCAGTAGCACATTATTTTGAAAATCGCTATGAGAATTTAGATGTATATGCCCACACACCAAAAAAATCATACATATATACAGATAATGTAAACCAACAATTCAGTGTGAGTGCATGTATTTGTATGTTACCCCTCAAGGTTAGGGTTAAATATTAACTGGTTATGGGTAAGATTAGTGATAAGGCTTTGGCTAAACTGTTCAAATGAATTGAAGTCAGTGCAGTTTCCTAAGAAGAATAGCTGCGCGAAAACGTGTGTATGTGTGTGTGCTGCATCCATTCATCACTATTTGGAGATGACAGGTAGTGGTAAGTGGTGTCTGGCCCGGTGTGTTAGCCTCTCATAAATGCACACACACACACACACACAGAAAGAGAGGCGAATAGTAGAGGCACTCAGCTGGTGTTGTAGTAATTGTTGGGCAGTGAGGGATTATGAATCACCAGTCATTCCGGGAAGACCTTTCTGTATCATATTCTGTCTGTTCACATGTTCTGACTGTACTGTTCCACATTAACTCAAGTCGCTCTTCATAAACACACTCAAGTTTTTAAACTGTAGGAAGGCTGTACCTATTTCTGAATTCACATTTGGATTTGGTGCTTCTCTTTGGAGAGGAACAAAGTTAATCCTCAGGGCATACACAGGGGCACAGTGAAGGGACTACTGCTTCCCGGCACACATTAGAGCATATGACACTTTCCCTTGTGGAGCTGGAGGAAGCTGCAGGGGAAAAGCAACACCTGGCCTGCACTGCAAACCCTTTGGTCATCACAGTGCTCACAGCAAGAACCTGCAAGAGCAAACTTTAAAAAGCTCAGCTGAATTAGGACATTGTTCAGTCCATTCAGAATTTTGGAATAAGTTATACTTTCCAAAATATTCAACTTTTTTTTTTTTTTTGAAAGACAGTTTCTTATTCAATCAGCGCCCCCCATGACCCTCAGTGGAGTATAAAGCGGTAAAAAATGAGTGAGTGAGTTTCTTATTCAAATGAATGCATTGGTGGTGGTCTGTTTTTTTTTTTTTTTTTTTTTTTTTTATAAAAAAAAATGAAAATTTTTTTTTTTTTTTTTATGGACCTTCTCTATCTCAGGAGGTCCCATTGCCATAGATACGACTAACTGCAGCTGCTACACTTCTGATTCAGATCAGCAGATTAGACTGCACACAAGTAAACCTACACACATGGACCGCAAATATTCAGCGCATTTAGGACATCATTCATCTAAAGTTGTTTTATTTCATCCATCCTCCCTATTTCCTGCTTCAGTGTGATTGTATAACAATGGTTTTTTATGTGATTTATTTTCACAGTTGTGTTTGAATTCACAGACATAAGAAAAAGAGGGATAGCAGGTACCCATCACTGATAAGCAAACCACTAGGTTAGGATAATGACCGTATGTATAACACAGTGAGTAAGCAAGAGGGTCACTAACAGACTGTGAGGCCTGTGATTAGGAACAAAAGAATTGTGTTTTTCCCGCTGATTAATAGACACAATAGCGTAAGTCATGCAATTTGTGGTAAAGAGCAGTAGTAGACAGTGGCATCTTATGACATCAGCTCATCGCTCACTGGTGCTTTTAATACAGTGGTTCCCAAACTTTTTCTGTAGGGCCCCCATTTCGAAGATAAAAATATTTTTGCCCCCCCCCCAGCCTAAATGAACCTGCATAAACATACCCTCGACAAGTCCTTACAAACTGTGGAATTCATTTTAAACCTACTAATAATTTGTACAGAACTATATATTTAAATTAGAAACTAACAACAATTTGACCACAAATTTTATGATTTTTCTATTTAACTGTTTTAATGCTGTTTTCACCTAAATTTTGTCAGGACAAAAATGTCACCAACTCACTGGGAACAACAATTGCATACTGTATATTCTGTGCAAAAACTAAATTTCCCATAACATACTCACTGGGATGGGCTTGCTTTGTGCTGCAGATTTTCTCAAACCGAGGCTGCAGCTGTAAAACTGCCATTCTTAGCTCATTTTCAATGTCCAGCTTTGATCTATATACTGTCTTTATTGAGGCTACAACAGGAAAAACTGATCTCACACAGGTAAGATGTGGCAAAGGGAAAGAGTGTGGTCGGGGCTCTCCTGTCCAGCAGTGGGTAGTCCTCTTTTACTCCAATCCAAAATGCAGCCAATATATTTGCATTAAACAGCAGCCTCATTGTTGAATCAGAGGTGACATCAATGGACTCCTACACTTCTGCAGAGTTGAAGTCAGCTGCTGGTGCTGAACTGAAGAGGTCACGGATCTGGCCATACTCAGTCGGATGCTGCACTAAGAAATAGTGCTGGAAATGTTTTTGTAGGGCCGGGATGTGGCTTTTCACACATGGTAGCACTGCAGTTTGTTGTCCTCAATACATTTTTTCTGACTCTCAATAGAGAGCTTCCACTCGTTTCTCCCACATCTAAAGGCTTTAAAAAATTTCTGATTGCTTCCTGGAGTTCAAAATCCCTGGATAAAACCTTCCCACATGACAACTATAGGGACTTGCTATGAAACAGAACAGCTGTGTAGTCTTATCCCATTTCCTTGCAGAGGGCAGCAAAAAAGTCGGGCTTTAATGGGTCTTGTTTTGATGTAGTTTACTGTGGCAATGACGTCCTTCTTTACATTGTTTAGCTTGGGATTCAGCTGTTTGGACCCCAGCACCTCTCAGTGAATCATACAGTGTGTCCACTGCACATTGGGGGAGACACGCATGATGAGCACTTGCAGCCCTCCTCATTTCCCAGCCATAGCTTGAGCCTTGTCTGTGCAGATTCCCACACAGTCTTCCCACTTCAGAGCAACCTCTTTTAATTAAGTGTCCTTAATTTTATCTGCAGTTCATTATACATTTGAAGAAAAGCAAACCCTCCTTTATATCATCAACATCAATAAATCTGATATATTATCAACGAACAGTCTTTGTTATTGTTGGTTGCTTCATCCATCTGCAGCGCAAAACTGTTGTCTTTTATTTTGTCAGTAAGCTGCTCCTCATTGTCTTTTGACATGTCACAAACGTGCATCGCGATTGTGTTGTCTGACAAAGGAATAGTCTTCAGTTTGCTGGCTAGCACTTCATTAAACATGGTTGAAACCATGTCAGTAGCAGAAGGAAAAATGAATTGCTCAGCTTTAGTGCACAGCTTTTCATACTTACCAACTCTGTAGGCGACTTTATAGGAAGCGAGTTGAGCATTTCCAGATATGGAAGCACCTCTGGTGTTCTTGCAAGTAAGTTTTTTTTGTGGAAGAAATCAAGATATTTTTCTTTATATTCATGGTGTGTCATCTCCAAGTGGCGTCTTAATTTAGTCAGCCTTATACTGTCAGACACTAAAATCTTGAGACACACAACACACTGTGGCCTCTCCTTGTTTCCCACACTTTTACTTGTAAAGCAGAGGGCGAAATAAGCTTCATCATATTCACGGGTCTTTGTTTTGCTGACATTGTGGTTTGGATTGTGTGGAGTTATTTTCAGCTTTCCAAAAGCACATACAGTGAGGTCCATGAATATTGGGAAATCGACACAATTACAATCTTTTTGGCTCTATACACCACAATGGATTTGAGTGAGCAATGAGCAGTTCCTTTCCTTCTCCATACTCTTCTCTTCCCATCACTCTGGTACAAGTTGATCTTTGTCTCATCTGTCCATAGGATGTTGTTCCAGAACTGTGAAGGCTTTTTTTGATATTGTTTGGCAAATTCTAATCTGGCCTTCCTGTTTTTGAGGCTCACCAGTGGTTTACATCTTGTGGTGAACCCTCTGTATTCACTCTGGTGAAGTCTTCTCTTGATTGTCGACTTCGACACACATACGCCTACCTCAGTTGATTTGGCCACACCTAATGTTTTTGCTATCTCTGTGATGGGTTTGTTTTTTGCTTCGCTGATAGTGACAGCTTCTTTGGATCTCACACTGAGAGTTGACTTCAACAAATGCATCGATGATTCACAATGCAAATAGCACACTTGAAATGAACTCTAGACCTTTTATCTGCTCCTTGTAAATAATGATAATGAGGGAATAACACACACCGGGCCACGGAACAGCTGAGCAGCCAACTGTCCCATTACTTTTGGTCCTTTAAAAAGTGGGAGGCACATATACAAACTGTTGTAATTCCTACACCGTTCACCTGATTTGGATGTAAATACCCTCAAATTAAAGCTGAAAGTCTGCAGTTAAAGCAGTTCATTTTATTTCAAATCCATTGTGGTGGTGTATAGAGCCAAAAGGAATAGAATTGTGTCAATGTTCCAATATTTATGGACCTGATTGTATGTGCACACACATAAACCTGGCAACTCTGTCACTGTGTCCCCCTGGCATAACGCAGATCGATGCCCCCCAGTTTGAAAACCACTGTCTTAAAGGGTTACAGCACCTCTCTGACAAATGCTACTATTTTGTTTTGCCTGAACAAATCTTAAAGAGGACATTGACTGAAAAATCAAATTTCTGATGTTTTTTGGTGTGTCCCCATGTCCTTCCCGTATCTAAACATCACTAAAGTGTCACAATAAACACTTTCAACCACATCTGAGAAAGAAGGGCTTCTCTGTTTACCTGAGCTCGAGTAAGCTGTTTTAAAAAACCAAGTTTAGTTGGGTAACTAGCACATTTGCCGTGCACTGAACTTTCAACCTGAAGAAGAAGAAGCTGAATCGCTTCCACCATTACAACTATAGTATCTGTTGAGAGCAACATGTCTCAGAAGAAAGGTTCAGTTCATTGTTGCTCTGTTGCTGGTTGTCAAAATGAGGAAAAAAGAGCAGAGTGGATATCTTTCATTCTGGATAGTAATATCCCTTCTAAGCTTCCTGAAATGCTGTTTGTTTGTAGCAGTCACTTTGAAGTGAATAGTTAAAACAAAAAGTTTTGAGTTTAAACTCAAAACTTCATCTCAAGTAAGGAGCAGTTCCAACAAACTGTAATGGATTTCCTGAAGGCAATGCAAGTATTTCCAAATGAAGTAATAATGTCTTTGTGGCTTGACTGCTTCTTATCTTGTATAGCAATAGCTAACTATGGCTAATTGCAGCCTCGTTTGAAAGGCAGTGTGTGTATTCACCTTTTCTGTTTGTCTCTGCAGCGGTAGAAAATGAGTGAGTGAGTGAATGAGTGTTTGTCTCAGCTCCAAGTTTTGGCTCGGGTTAGCACAAGTGCTCCTATGCTAACTACTGACTGTGGCAGGCAGAGATCGGTGAGGATTACTTTAGAATAGGGAACAACTTATACAAAAATTGTTTATTTTACATGATCCATAATATTGTTATTTTGCATTTTCCACACTAGGGTAAATTAAACCACACAGGTAGCCAAACTGACGCTCCTGTGGTTCGGGGGGCAAAGCACCGCGGAGCTGGCCAATCACAAGAGACTCAGTGTTCTCAGAGGGGCAGGCATTAGCTCAAAAACAGTGTCTGTTCAGAGGGTGGCAGAGAGCAGCAATAAGCTGGCTTACTCTGAAGAGACTATGAGTTTTTCGACCATAAATATTATTTAATTTATAAGTAGACATCAGTAATCTCGATTTTTGGTTCAAAAAGACCATTCTATGTGACCTTTAATTATGGTGACATCATGGGCATTTATGCTGTATCTTGTCTTTCATTCATTCATTTTCTCCAGCTTTATCCTCCAAGGGTCGCTGGAGCCAGTCCCACCAGGGTGAAAAGCAGGGTACAGTCCCAGTCTATCACAGGACCAACTGTAAGAAGAACAACCATTCACTCTTACCTTCATACCTACTGGGATTTTTGATTGTTCATTGAACCTCTGCATGTTTTTAGACTGTGAGAGGAAACCTGGATAAAACCTATGCAGACATAATGAGAACATGCGAACTCCACACAGAAAAACTTTTGTTCAGACTTGCCTGGATTTTTTTGCTGCAGGCCAGCAGTGCTAGCCACTATCCCGTCATATGGCCCTCGTACCGTGTCCTCCTTGTGAGAGTCTTGTTCATTCTGCTTTATTTTATTTTTGCAATTACCTAACAGATGTGATTTTCTCATTTTGCACTAATTTTCAACTTCTTTCTCAACATTCAAACATTCGATTCATCATTTTAACTTCTCATTCATACCAGTTAAACACAGATTGGCTTCAGCTCGGGCAGAAGGTAACAATCCCACTGCAATTTCTGCAGAAATTGCCTTCTCCAGTTTATTTTGCACTTCACAGTGAGCCATGGCCCACTTCCTTGATTCATGTTCATCTATTTGTATGTTTCCATTTATTCTGTAACTGGAGGATAAAGTATTGAGGGTCACTCAGGGGTTTGTAGGACTCTAGTGAATTAACACACTCCAAAGTTTCTTACATTCAGTGGATGCTCTACAGTAACCTATTCACCGGCTTTCAGATCTACAACATTGAATATGTTTATGTGTCTATATGTTTTGTGTTTATGACACGTTATCCTGCTCTGTGTGTGCTTGATCTACCGTGATCTCCCTCACCTCGACACACAGCAGACACTTTGTGTATGACTGTGGTTTCCAGGCTGTGGTATTAGACGTGGGTGTCCCTGCCTCTGTGCACTTCCTTGGCAACATTAGGCACAGATGGTTTACTCTCAGGAGAACAGTGGCTTACCGTAGGCTGTCTGTGACAGATACTTTCCTCCTGGGCTGTAGGCAGAGAGCTTTTGCACCAGGAATTTTCCTCAGATTTTTTTGAGATATGCTGCCAGGGAAAAAGGGAATTCCCTGCTCTTGAAACAACTAATCCCCTCATGATGAAAGTTAATAATTTAACTTAAATGACAAAATGAAAAAAAATTAAAAATTCAATAATTTCCACACAATGTACTCTGAAGCTAGCAACTGACAGTTAGTGTACAGTAATTATTCATTATAATGGACATCTGTGAATCTGAGTGACACTATAGCTCAGTGGCCCTCAAATTCCATTGCAGAGTACCAGCTGAGAAAATACTGAGCTCTCCAAGCACCACCATTATGACCAAATAAAATAAATAGCTATATGAAAATCAGGGAGATTTCACTGGTGGAAGATGTATTCTTTATAAGAGAATTTCTTTTTCTGTGTGTGTATGTGTGTGTGTGCACACAAACACAACACTGGAACACTGTTCACTGTTCACCCTGTTGTAATATGAAGTAAGGTGTGTGGTATATGTCAGGTATTTTGCATGTTTCTCAATGTAACACAAGAGAGAGCGTTAGTACATTTACCACACTTTGTGAAGTTACATGTCCCAATGCTATTAAACTCAATATCAGCACTATAATATCTTTAAACATCTGATTTTTAAACAATATTTTGTAGTGTACCAGCTCTGATGTTGCCTATTTATAGTTATCTTGAGATGTCCTGGTTATTTGTTGCTGCAACAGGTTACTGTCTTTGGAAGGAAATTGTGCTCATCAAGCTGCTCTTGATTTAGCTTCCACTGTTCTGGAATCAGTTATCTATCTGTCTTGTCACTGCACATGTGAAACCTGTAGTCATGAAAATCATTTCAATTATTTTCCTTTGGTAAAGAGATAGAGATAAATGGCTGCCAGTGGGGACAGAATGAGAGACATGTTTTAGCCACTTAACAAACAATTCATCTCCTAAAATCCTCACCTGCTTAACTTCGACAGCCTTTTCTCACTGCGACTGTGTGTGTCACTCTGTAAACCACTCACTCTCCCACACCAAAGTGCATAGAGAAAAATCATCAGCTCCTGTGATTTTGCATCACAGGACACAGGAGGTTTTAAACATCTCCTGCCTCCATCGGCAAGTTAAAGTATGTCATTTTATAAATTCAGGATTCAAAATCCTTCTGTTTGGATTTAAATAAACTCAGGTAATGAGGAATCAATTGACCAGCAGCTCTTGTGTTCCTACTGAAAATACTGATTTTCCCAGTGGAATTTAGTGGAAAAACAGTGAGCAGATTACAGACTTCTGTTTACACATCAAAAAAAGTTTAATGATGAGATAAAGCAGTGACCGTATTTATAAGATACTAAAGACTTACTTACATGTACAGGGGAGACTTTTGTTGCTGTTTTTTTGTTGTGGTGGCCAAAATCAGTTTTTCCTTGTGTCCCCCCCGCAGCCATTTCTATCAGTGAGCGAGTGTCCGTGTTTTAAGCTGCCTTCTGGCACAGGAGGCACACACAGCACAGTCAGTGCTGACTATATGTCAGTACCATATACAACTACAATTCAATTTATGCTGAACTATCTCTTTAAATGAAAATATTCTTTGAATTTTGGATCATAGTCCTTCATACTGCACATTTGATGAGTTCACTGTCACTTCCACAGAATTTCTGCAAAGCCAGGAGTAGTGCAGAAAGTTGAATATGTCCAGCCAGAGTGCAGAGTGAGACAGGGAGAGTGGCATTATCCCACTCTAGGAAAGAGTATGTATGTATATACATATATTCATGACAGTGCAGACCTCATGCACATAAAAAGCGATATTGTGAAGGAGTCATCAGATGGATTCAAATTCCCTTAAGATTTAAATTCATTAAAATTTCCTTCCTGCAATTCCAGTTTGATTTGTAATTCTATTTCCTGTTCACAGCCTCAATATTAATTCAATTCAAACTCGAGAAGTGAATTTGAAAGCATGAATCAGGTATGAGAGAGCAATATAGAAGCGGGCATATCCTCAATGTGTGTGTATGGGGTTTTCATTCTTTCACTTGAGATAGATAGATAGAAAGACAGAAAAAATACATATCTCCAAGTGAGCATATGGAAAGAAATGAAAAAATACAAACAAAAAGAGCCAAATAAGCAGGACACGAGTTAATGCATCTTGATTAAAATGCTGCTAGAGACAGACCAACAAACACTGTGGACAGCAATGGACTGTGAGCTTACCAGGAGATGCTGGACACCTTGCCCGGGGCTCAGCCTGGGATAACTTCTCTTTTGACCTTTCACAGTAAAACTACACACACTAATGGAACACAGCCAAAATGTATTAGGCAGCATGGGTGTCCTGCAGATATACACTAGGTCTTCCACAGCTTCTCTAACCATCCCATTTGTCTCTAAATGTAGAATAAAATAACCATATTAACAAATTTACTACAAGAGGAAGCTTGAATGAAATGATCAGTTCAGAATTATAGCTAGATCCAAGGCCAGTCAAACAAAAAGGAATAATATATATATTAGAATAATAAAGACTGAAAAGCCTGATCTTAACATGGTCAGAACATGTGAAATGTTCTTGCCATCATGTTTGCGTGAGCATACACTGAGGGTGCTTTCACACCTCGCTTGTTGTTCCCAATCTGGGAGCCCTTTCTCACCTGTATCATTCTAATTGTGCTTTTGAACATAGCAGTCACACAAATGAAGCGAGCTGAGAGCACCTGGACAGGGTGGTCTCAGCTCCGCTGCAATGGCTCCATGGAGCGGTTTGTTTGCAAAGTTTGAAACTTTTCCACAAACCAGTACGACTACCCTATCTGTCACAAACATTGCCATAAAGCAGCAGAATATATATTATATATATATATAATATTACTATTGCCCACACTCGCTGGCAATAATCCATTTTCATTTATGACACTCTGAGGGATTACCTGAAGTCCAAATTTTCCACAAAACTCTGACCGATCACAAAACTGTTTGTAAGCACATTGCACTGAGGGCTCATTGATCCAAGAATGCAGTGTGAACATTAATCGGTTAATTGCAACATTGTTACAAAATACATCCAGAATTGGAATGAATCAGAAGCAAATACAGATATGAAAGCACCCTGAAGGACTCTAAGGGCACTTTCGGCTGTTTGGTCCACTTTATATGACCAGAGTTTGCTTTCTTGGATAGTCCGCTTCGTTTGGGCAGGTGTGAAAGTTCATCTGAACGGACCAAACAAGCGAACAACCTCTCTCTCACTCTGCTTGAAAACGCGGGCCTTGGTTTTCATGCAAGTGAACCCTGGTGCAGTTTGCTTATAGTGGAAAAGGCAAACGGAATATCCAGCAAACCAAAGATAGGGAGTGATTGAAATGAGGAACACTTTTTGTGCAACCACAGCAGCACGTCCTAGGCTCACACTCTGCTGTTGTAAGGGCATGACGTTCGGTCTGCTTACAAAAGTGCAGTTCGAGAGAGAGCCAAGCCAAATGAAAATGTGAATATTTTCGGCTAGCCCGGTGTGAAAGCGCCCTAAGTGAAATAGATGATCCAACAAAGAAGAGTGGGAGCACAGACACTAAATACATGAGGGAGGCAGGGATAATGGAGCACAGGTGAAACACATCAGGGCAGGACAGGCAATCAAAGGAGCAGAAAAACAGCACAGAGACAGGAAATAAAGCCAAACACCAAAGACACAAGGGAAGTAAAACAGGAAACAAATGAAAGACAAAAACAAAAAACTGAGGGATTTAGAATAGAAAGGCAAAAGTAATAATTAAACAGTAACATAATTGTGTCCCTGCTCACTGGCATAGAGGGTACAAAAGTGGTGGAATACAGTGAAGATCAGATGATCTGATGGTTGTTGTTTAAATCATTAAAACAGTTAAAACCAGACTAAGCTGTTTGTGTAATCGTAAGTAAAAAACCAAACACAGAAGCCTCAAAATGCTATAGTCTACAGGACCAAAGGATTTGAAAGGATTTGATCTATTCTTCCACATGGAGGTGAATCATTACTTCCCATTTACATTTAGGTGAATTATTATTCCTGACAAGTTTTAGCTTTTTTTGGTTTCTTGGCTACTCTTGCCCATTGTTCCCTTCTGATGATACCATGTGGCCAGGAGGAGGGAAAAGAAAAGAGGGGTATAGATAAGGGAAAGAGTGTAGGAGAGAAGAAAATAAGGATGAAGTGAAATATTGCCTCAAGAGAAAAAACCAGCGAGCTCAGTGTGTGCTTGTTAGCGAGGTAATGCAGGAATCTGGTAAATGAAACTGCAAAGTTTAAGAAAAAGCTAGGGAAAAAAAAAAAGTAAAAGTAGCAGACAGTTCAGTAATTGGATGGATGTGGTGTTATATGCATCTCTGTGTGTGTGTGCGTGTGTATGTGTGTGAGTGAGTCCAGATTCCTGAAAACATGATCTTAATATATGGCTGTGTTCGTCCTCAAACGGAGACACCTGTGGTGGAGGCCTATTGGCCACCGCACACACACACAGAGAAAGTAGGAGAGGGAGACTTTTTTTTTTTTTTTACTGGACTGACTGAGCTAGGGAGCTGTGTGTGTGTGTGTGTGTGTGTGTGTGTGTGTGTGTGTGTGAGACAGCAGGAGAAGCGAGCCTGAATTCATTAAATCCACACCAACCATTAAAAGTATACACCAGCAACAGGAATGAATCTCCAACAAGAAATAAATAACCGCTGTGTGTTTGAGTCCCGGGCAGAAATGTAAGAGACGGGGGTGGAAGTGAGTGAGCACCAGCGAGACAGGGAGGAAGGCAAGGCTTTGGGGCGAGACGCTGCAGTAATTCTTGGGAGGCAGCTTGTTTGTTTGGGAGGATACACAATGCTGTGTCTATTGTGACGATGAGACACACACATGCAAACATGGAGCTGGTGAGGTGAGAAACAACAAGGAAAGAAGTGGAGATGAAACTGATTATTCAGGCTCCTCTGAACCACTGTGATTCTGGATTCTGATACTCTCCTTTTTTAAGTTGGGAGCAGAGCTCAGTCGATAGGATTTGTCATTAGGGAAATAACTGAAGTAGTAATATCTGTATTTGATCATTTTGGGTCTTGGAAGAGTCTCACTTATTATAGTTCTCGTATGTTCACTGACAGTGCGTTTTAATTGTTTTAATAATTAAATGTCCCAAAAGTCTGCTGTTCCATTAGCTTGGAATCATTTACAATAAAAATCTGAATTTTAACCTTTGTTTGATATCTGACATTATGGTGTATATTTTTAATGTTTTATGAGTCTATATTTTATTAGATTTTTTTTTTTTTTTTTTTTAAATCATTTAGTCATATCCTCTAAAACTTGAGCCCTGGGTGACTAAAGATTTGTTGTACCATCATGATCCTGTTCTGCTTTTTGTCTTTCATTTATTGTTGTCTCATCTTTTTGTCTCCCCATGTGTTTTGTTGACTTCCTGTGCTCGTGTCTTGCCTCAGTGAGCCTGTAGTTTTATTTCCTGTGTTGGTCCACTTTTCCCTCCACTGTTGATTGTCTGCTCCGCCCTGTTGTGTTTCACCTGTGTCCAATTATCTCTGCCTCCCTTTTGTATTTAGTCTCTGTGCTCGCTCTGTTTTTCCTCTGCTTTGGTTTGTTGTGTTTGGTTTTTTTTTGCTCCTGTTCTAAGCTTTCAAGTTATTTTGGTTTTTCACTTTTTACCCCAAACCGCCACTCTGGTCCTTATTGGTATTTCCCTGTGTGTTTGGCCTAGGAAACTCTTGTGAAAGAGATGTATTTTTTACTCTCACTCATTTTCTACCACTTTATCCACTAGGGGGCACTGGTGCCTATCTCCAGCTAACATAGAGCGAGAGGCAGGGTACACCCTGGACAGGTCGCCAGTCCATCACAGGGCCACATAGAGACAGACAACCATTCACTCTCACATTCACACCTATGAGCAATTTAGAATGTCCAATTGGCCTAATCCCCAAGTCTGCATGTTTTTGGACTGAACATGCAAACTCCTTGCAGAAGGCCCCTTGTTCCAACCGGGTGGGTTGGAACCTGGGACCTCTTGCTGCAAAGGCAACCACTGTGCCAACCACTACACCATGTATTTTTTAAAGAATCAAAATAAATTTGATGAGCTAAACAAAATTCATGTACATGTAATCATGTAATCAGATAAGAGCAGCCACTCTGCCCACATCAAATCTTTTTTTCTTGTCTAGTCTTACTGGGAGCACATGGATTTCATAGCAAGACAGATCTTTGACAACAGTGGACAATATGCACAGAGCGTCGCTTACAATTTCTGCTAAAATATAAGCCAGCTATTAAACTGGAAATAGTCCAGAAAGTGGCCATGCATATCGCCAGTTTCAAGTAACAGCATTAGCATTTGTTTGTTCTGAATCCATTCTTTTTATGTAAAATATTTGTAAGCCCAACAGATGTGGCCTCACACTGCAGAATTCTGGCATTTTGTTGAATATATTGATATGTTAAAATTCATGGCAGTTTTCAAAGATAAACCCTATGTAAAACAGTAGCACATTTGCAGCACTGCACACACACACCCAGGGTGGCCCTGACCTAAGTTGACTCTTACACTTTATTTCACTAGAAAGAAACATGCGGACAGTCACACTGAAGAGACAAAAATTGTATTGCGATTGAGAGGTGAGTATGGAATGTAAAACAGGAGTTTTGCAAAATCATCCTTGCCGATGATTTGAACCAGACTACACAGGTGTGGGACATCAACATCACACGTGGGGAGTAAACCTGCAGCTACTGTGTCCCTACTGTGTAAGCTAAAAACACAGATTTTTCCTATTGGGGTTGATATGGGCGACTGCACAGTTAAAAACTTTAGTTTCCAGTCAGAAGACACTGTCTAATAGGGGGATAAGTTAAAAATGTTTTCTTAATATAGACTTATTCAACTTAGCGAACCTTTTGTGTAGTGGGTAAGATCACTTGCTGCAGCCAGGTTTTCAGCAAGAATGAGGTTACATTTCTCGTGTAGGGGAGTGCACAACACAGTTAGTGCTGACTATGTGTCAGTGCCTCATATAGCCAAACCTTAAAAACCTGTGCTACAACTTGAATAAACTAATATGCACACTAAATTAGCAGAATACACTTGTAATGAAAATAAACCCAAAAACAATAACCAAGGATACAATCCTATTAACTACATGGTTTTCAACAAGAGTGTAAGATCATGTAATAGCTTGAGAAAATATATATTTTGCAGATTAAAAATATTACGTCGATATGTTCCCGTCCAACCCTATAATATGACAAGGAGTTGAGTATGATTGACAGCTGAGTGAGTACAGAGACCAGTGCTAAGCAGATGGAAATGACCTAACATGGACCATCATGACCCAATCAGTGTGAACACAGTCGTATAAATTAACAACACGGACCAAGTTACACATCCACATTTAGCATGAAATATCATTTAACATACATTTGGAACATTCACAGAATTGTTATTGCAATTATTCACGTCTGGATTTCTCTAAAGATTCCGATCACTGGTAATTCCATGCTGCACCAAACTGATTTTCAGGCTAACTGGAACAGATTTGAAAGAGAGATTCAAATCTGCCAAGGGTCAACATGAGCTGCCCCCCCAACCGCCCACTCCTCCCTTTGTCTTTCTTCACCTCTCACTTTCCCTTTATGTCAATTTGACTCTCTATTCTTCCCTGCACTCACTCGCCTGCCTGTGAAACTACATCTTCAGCCTTGTAAATAATTTAAGTTTCAATATGATGTATTTAATTCTACTCAGAAAAGGATATGAAAATGTAATAACATTTGCATAATTGTGCATCAATTATACATTCACTCGTTTTTTTAATGAGTTAAGCAGACTTTTTGTGGGGGGGGGGGGGCAGGTTCCATCCTCAGTGTACGAGGAGGTCAGCGGTTAATAAATCAGGCAGAAGCACAACTGAAATCTGAGGAGGCACCTGTATGAATCCAGAGGAGCCACATGATCCCATTTGTGTGGGATCACTGTGTATTAAAGAAAATGGGGGGGTATTTTTACGTATGAACTGAGAAATGCAATGACCAAATTCAATTAGAGGTGCAATTGATATCACTCATCGACAATTAGGTGGAAATCCTTATGGAGTAAGTTATGAAGAACTATCATAAATGGACCATCATTTCATTTTATTTATTTATTTATTTTTATTTGTATTACCTAATGATGAGCTCAGCTCAGCGAGGTTTACACAGGTCTGAACATTACCCAATTCCCAAATCCAAAAAGAAATGAAATTCAGCCAAACGCAGGACCAGTGAAAAACACAGAAGCATGCAAAACAACTGACATGGACACGGCTCCACGACTTGTGTTTGCCGGCTCTGTTGAAAACAAATGCACATGTCCAGAAGAGGGGAGTGGCCTCAGTGGTGAGTGTTTATGAGACTAGGGTATATGATGGAAAAAAATCCAAATCTGGATTATTTGTTTGTCCAGATTAGGGGTTTTGTTAAACTTTAAACTATCTTTGTTCACATCAACCATTACCCATGGTGAATGAGGAGATTTATAAGTTATCAAAACACAGCTGCAAATTATTTTTATAATGCTTTTATAATGCATTAAATAGTCAATATTATCCACTAACAAATTTAATGTGACAAAAGTAGTACAAATACATTGTTTCCCATTGCTTGTAGAAATTTTTAAACAGTATTTCTTTTTGTGGGAGCTGCAGGATGAGGCTCCGACTCCCACTCTACCCTTAAACCCTAAGTAAGCCTGCATTTTGAGAGCAATGTGATGTATTGGCTTAATATGGTACAATAAGCTTTTTAAGATACAATGGAGCTTGTTCTACATGCAGTGTGAAATGGTCATTAAGGGCTTTGTGTAAGGAAAAGGGATTTGACTTCTCTTCTGGATTTTACAGGGAGTTTATGCAAATAAAGGAACATAGGATGAGTACAATCTATTGTTCTACCTCCTGTCAATGTTTGTCACTGTTAGTGACAGACAACTGCTACTGAACGTGTATCATTTGGGAGTGTTTCAAACATATTCCAGGAATTGTCCCCTTTATGTTTAGTCAGACAACTCCGAGAATGCAAAATTTAACCCATAAATCTGACTTGTGAATGCATCACATAAATCACAGCAACATAAATACCAATGGTTTTTACTTCAGTCTGCACAGAGGAGGAGACGACTTGAACTGGGCCACTGGGGCTCAGTAAGAGCGTCTGCCTGAAGTGTAGGCCATAATATGACATATGAACCAATATGTCTTCCACTACAATTGCTCTTAAATAATTTAAAAGCAACAAAACGAGTAGCGCAAGACCACATTTACTCACATTTTACCACTCTGGACCTGTAAAAGCTGCTCGCAGCATTGGCAGCCATCACAAGCCTCAAAATTACAACCACTCGCTTTACTCTTTTCACTCCATCTCTTTTCTCCCATTTGCCTCATTCTGTAACCACAGTCATTTCTAATACACAGCTACACAGTGATGATTAGTGGAGGATTCTCCTTGTCCTTAAGCAACTCCAACACATTAGGATAAAATCAGTGATTAAAGAGTCTAACAGTTTTTATAACTTTAACTCTGCTCCCACAAAAGTGTGTGAAAGACTTAATCAGTGTAAAACCTGCTGTAATTGTCGCCATCAGCAGGGAATTAAGGTCATTTTTGACCTTGGAAATTGTTTAAAAATGCAAGCCAATCTCAAGGTCCATCTTTTCTCTGGAGCTTCAAAAACTATCCACTTCCTTAATCAGTGAGTGGAGGTTGCTCAGTTGTCATGGTGATGGAATGGTTCAAATGAAAAGTATGTAAGACTTGGAAAATGATTTTTTGTAGCTTCTTCCTCCTTTTTCTTAGAAATGTTGTATGAGTTGCATGGTTAGGAATTAGAATAGGACATTTTGTTAAGACATTGTACGTTTGTAAATAAGTGGATATATTCAAAGCTTACTGTGCATAATCTCACAGCAAACTCATTGTGAAGCCTAAGTTATTAGGCGCTCAGCTATGGACAGGAATCCTCTCCCTCATTGTGGAAGACCATGGATTTCAAGGTTCAAGGTGTGGTATTCAAGGCTCATGGAGAATACACTGACAAAATCTAAGAAATAAATACAATATAAAAGATTAAAACCTAAATAAAATCTAAACACATTCTAAAAAGCAGCATACAGAGACAGTGGGTGTTCATTATAAACCATCCAGCAGTCAACGGCTGCAGGAAAGAAGCTGGACCGCAACCAAGAGGTTCTGGCCTTTTTCCAGAGGGCAGAGGGGAAACAGTCCTTGTTGGTGTCCTTCATGATCTTAGAGGCCCTGCTCCTGTAGGAGCTGCTGCGAATGTCACTGACGGATGGGAAGTTACATCCGCTGATCTTTTGGGCAGCTTTGACAACCTGCTGCAGTCGAGGCATCGGTGTGTCTTCTTCACAATGCTGGCTGTGTTGGTGGACTAGGGGAGGTTGTCTTTAGTTACGTATAGACCTAGGTACTTACACCTAGACACCACCTCAACTGCTGTGCCTGCGATATAGAGTGGAGGAGGGGGCTGGCTGCTCCCCCTGAAATCCACAATTCCTTTGTCTTCACCACATTTATGCAGAGGCTGTTAGCTCTTGTCCAGTTGTTGTACCTCATGTCTGTATGTTGACTCATCATTGTGTGTGATTAGTCGCACCACATACAGTACTTGTCATCGGCGTACTTGACAATATGACAGCTGGGGTGAATAGGCAAGCAGTCAAACATCAGCAGTGTATACAGGAAAGGAGTGAGGACACATCCCTGAGGGTTGCCCGTGTTGAGAATGATTGGTGAAGAGGAGCGACCATGGATATTTACCTTCTGTATGCTACTGGTAAGGAAGTAACACAACAGTGGTTTCAGTCCCAGCAGTGCCAGCTTGTTCAAGGATCTGCGGGATGATGGAGTCAAATGCCGAGCTGAAATCCAGGAAGAGGACCTTGATGTACACTTCCCTCTTCTCCAGGCGGGTGAAGAGGGATGAGCCACAGCTGCCACTGCGTCAAACATGGACCAATTCTTCCTGTATGCACACTGCTATGGGTCCACGCTGATGTTGATGAAGTCCCTTATGCGTGCCATCCCCTGTCTCTCGAGGCACTTCATGACTATGGATGTTCAGATGACAGGGAAATAATCATTCATGCATAAAAGCAGAGGTCTTAGGTACAGGATTGATGGTGGCTTTCTTAAAGCAAGATGGTACTGCAGCCTGGGAGAGTGATATGGTAAAAATATCAGCTTTGCACACAGAAATGAAATTATTCTGCAAAACCCAAACATGACCAAAATTATGCCCTGGTCATTATTATTAAGCCCCTTGATGCTAAGAGTCAATTGTGTCTCCTTTTTGCTGGATAACAGCCTGCAGTCTTCACATGTCCTTCTTTTTTTGTGAATCCTTCCATCTTGACCAGATTCCCAGGTCCAAACACACTGAAACATCCCCACAGCATAATACTCTCACACCACCATGTTTCACTGTGGGGACGCTGTTCTTTGGCTTATACGCCTCTCCATTCTTTCTCCAAACATAAGCAATGTCTCTGTGGACAAAGAGCTCTAGTTTGGTCTCATCTGACCAAAGGACATCCTTCCAGTATGCATAACCTTTGTCCATGTTGTCCTTAGTACACTTCAGTCTGGCTTGAAGGTGTCTCTTCTACAGAAGTGGAGTTCTTCATGGTCTGCAACCCCACAGTCCATTTCTTTGCAGAGCTCTAGTAACTGTCTTCTTTGAGACTACAATTCCTGACTTGTCTAAGTCCTTCACTAGTGTCTTGGCAGTTGTTCTGGGGTCTTAAGACACATCTTAATCTTTGAAATCTTTCTCTTCCTGCCTCTGCCAGACTCGTTCTGTATTGTGTGGCTCTCTTTGAATTTCTTGTTGATGCTTCTCACTCCAGTTCTTGACACTGTGATAACTTTGTAAACTCTTCTCCTGCTTTGTGAACATCAACAATCCTTTTTTCTCAAGTCTAACCTGATTTCATTTGTTGTTGGCATGATGCGTTCTCAAGTGACAGCTCAAACTGTTACTGAAGATTTTATACTGTGTGTAAATTGGGAGATAACCCTCAGTTTTAACTTGATTTAAAGTTTGAAGTTTTGAGCATTACAACGTTAAGCACATCATTGCACAACGGTGGTTTGCGCTCTGGCTCAATAAAAAGGTCAGTTCTTAAGGGGGCTAATAGTTTTGACCCTGGTAGTTTTTGGATTTTGTGGGATAAATTCATTTCTGTGTGGAAAGTAATAATGGAAGCATCTAAATAAAACTCGGATGTTTGAAAAAGCTATGTTACAGAGATACTTATAAAACTGAAATTGTCATATTCTAAAATGCAGAATCCCATGCTTTCAGGAGAGAGCGGACGAGAGAGCACTGTTCAGCCAGTAAGAGTTCTGGTGATAGCACATATACTGATGATGCATTCGCCACCAGGTCCACCAGGCCTTCATACAGTATGTTACTGCTTGTTTAACCATGTCTCCATCAGCAGGGAAACACAACACTGTCTCATTTCTCTGTAGCTGGTCACATGGAGCCATAGCAGATCCATTTCATTATCCAGCGATCAGACGTTTTGCTAGGAAAAGTGAAGGATTGCAGGTTGGTTGGTAGCCTTTAGCTTGGCTATCAGGGCACCCTGATTTTGCCTCCAAGCATACTGCTTCAGCTTGCCTCTCAGCCTTAGTGTTTAGCACTCCAGCCAGCAGCCCTCACATTTACTGGCAGAAGGACAGCAATATTCTGGAGTGTCCAGAGTTCAGCCGAACAGTATTTTAACACCCTGTTTCTCCGGCAAAAAAACAGAAGTAAAAGGAGAAAAAGATCCATCGGGAGCTTGAGAAGCCGCTGCACAGCTGCATGCTGCCATCATCGTCACAGGTGGCTTTTGTAAATTTACAAATATCTTGTGTGAATCGTGTAAGTTAGGTGGTATTGTTGCACTTTGTTTTGTATTCTAATTGTGATTTATTAAGAATATTAAGAACACCTATACTGAATTGAATAAAATGTTCTGTTGCACTGATGCTTACAGAATGCAATGTAATTTTTTTGTTTTCTTTTTTAATTAAATGTATTTAAGATGGCTACTTATGAGTCTACAGCCTGGAAAATAACATTTAGGAAGGTTTGTTTAAAATTATGTGCTATTTACTATGGTTTACACTGGCTTCCTACTGTTTTCCTAAATAATGGTGTCTTGTAGGTCAGTTTGGGTTGGGCATATTTTCAATACATGACACAATGATCACATTTCAAATGTATTGAAGTGTATGTATGTATGTGGAAAAATAGAAAAGTAAAGCAAAATGGTTTGAAAAAGAAAATACAGTAAATTTCCATTACAAGTACATAATAAACTGCCAGTATCATTTTATCATCACATAGAGCAAGGACACATCAGAAATATTATTTTTCCTAAATAAAAGTGTTTTATTCCATACTCTTGATTCAGACATTTTGGGTCTAAAGACTAAACAGTAAACACTCTCCTTTTAAAAATAGGGTATTTTGATTACTTCCTATCCTTGGAGCTTTTACGGCCTTTACAGAGGGAGAGATACAGTGGCATTGCTTCATTCCAAAGGGTCCTGGTGTTTTTCAGTCAAAAACAAATGCATGAAATAACAGAAGATATGATACAAACCTTGATCATCCCCACCTTCTGCTGTACCAGATGAAGATTACGTATGTTGGATCCCAGATAGTCCCAGAATTACTGAATGCTGAGACCATCTCTCTAAACCTACTACATGCCTCCTTCACTCTCTACCAGCTAAACTTTTCATCTCTTGTACATCTCTCACCATTCACTGTAAAATCGGTTCACTCTTCACTTTCATTCGTGTTTCAGAACCAGGGGTAATTCCTTAACTGAACATTTGTTGCTGTTTTACTTTTCTAGCAAAGCCGCTGTGCTTCGGTCTTCCCTTGATCAGTCGTGATGTCTGTGTCTCCACTGACATAAAACAGCATGAAACCTAATAAGTTTAATGAAGCCAAAGTTAAGAAAGCTTCTCTGTAACAGTTCAGTGGTGAATGGTACAAATGTTCTACTCTAACCTGATAGGCCAAAGCACAGCTTGCAGGTGCAGGTAATCTGACAATCAGTCAACACAGCAGAAGATTAAAACAAACCATTGTTAATTCTGTAGGAGCACTCCTCTTAAAATATCAAAATAAAGCTAATAGATTAAAAATATTAAAAGCCATGCAAACAATATAAAGAATAAATCAATACTGGAGGGCTGAAGGTTGATTGAGTAGGAGGAAGGGCAAGACACGGTTGTTAACTTCAGTCAGAATCAGACTGCTTATATCAAACACAATACATTTTTACATAACTTTAATAGATCACTGTTTCCAGTATGGCTTGGGTGTAATGACGTGTATTGAAGTGTGCATTCATGTTTGCATGTCTTTTGTTATTGTGCATGCTCTAAACATATTTTTGTATACGTCCTGTACATGCTGATCCCCCTTCTCTGTGTCCCTGGCTTCCAGGATTACGGATGCAGACAAAAGCAAAGAGCTGCCTTGCACAACGTCATGTAATTAGTGGAAGAAAGATTTATACAATGTTTGCTAATGAGTAAAGGAGTCGCTTGCTTTCAAACGCTGACAAAGCCTGTGCCACGAGTAAGAAGCAGCAGTGGATGGAGAATCGTTTATTTTCGTCTGCTGATGTGCTTTATTTACATGGCCACTGTTTTATTCATTTCATCATTGCATTTCAGTTACCAACAGGAGGAATGTACTCTTGATATAATGTCAAAAGTGGATGAAAAAAGTCACTATATTAGATGAGGTAATTCATTATCTACTGGATATCCTACAAGGGTCATGGGTGGGTTTGGTGCCAGTCCCAGATGACTCTGACTAAAAGGCAGTCTACACTGTAAACAGGTCACCATGCAGCCTATTGTGGCACCAAAGCCCAGTTCAGACCACCAATAACATCTGCCCTTAGTGATCAAGTCGCATGCATATAAATACGACAGTTCACACCTTGCATTAAAATTCTTATTGCACTGCACTCGGAACAAGCCAATGATTTTTTAAAATTGATTTTAAGAGAAAAAGAAATCTGCCAATGGGGTAAGCATTTTGTGCTTGGCTGGAATTCTTAAAATTATCTTTTAAACCCTGGTATTCCATGACTCTCCCCATGCCTGAGGTTTCCCTACCCGGCCATATATGACATTCACTCCCCATGAAACCTCCCCGGAGATCCGTGGTCTCCTACCTAACTATGGGGAGGTTTCATAGGGAATAAATGCTATGCATGAGCAGGCAGGGCAACCTGAGGCACGGGCAGAGCTGGGGAGGTAAGGAACACAAAAGTTATTGCAAGGGATTGCTAAAGTTAAGATTCCATGCAAACTATTGTTTTTCCTTGTTATTGGCAATTAAACCTTAAAGTGTTTAAAGTAAAAGAAAAAGAAAATTCTCCCTTCAGTGCTACATACCACATGTTCTGTGGAACTGATTCACCCAGCAACATTTCTTATTTGAAACTGAAGCAGTTGTAGTTTCCAGCCTGCAGAAAGTTCCTGCCTGGACTAAACATAAATATGTAGGCCTTATTAAAAGAGATGATCTAAATCTGATTATGGACCATGCAAACATGTATATCCAATGAAACAAGATGTCACAGGAAACTGTCCTGTGCACACACCACTATTTCCGCTTAAGGAAATCTGAGAAAGTTGTTTTGCCCAAGATTTACAAGCTGTCAACACAGCAGTACAATCAACTATCTTGTTACATGTTCATCTAATGCTATGCTTTTCTAAGCTGTTGGCTAATGCGTTTAGCAAAGGCTAAGTTTTGGATTGTGTTCGACTTTAATGGAAAATGTCATACAATCGCCAGACTGTTACACTGAAGCACTTTGTTGCAGCTTAGAGCCATTGTGCTTAGTAAAGGAACTGCATTATTTTTGATCTACAATGCTATTTGCTCTTATCATGCTGTTCTGTCCTCAAGTCCTCTTCCTGTCCACTACTCAGTTGCAGACACTGACTCTTGCTGAAACCTGTAAATTAGCAGTTAGCAAACCTATGACGGTCTACACTGATTCATGCTACGAATGCTGCCATTTTACCTGTCAAACTACTAATGATCATTTATATGTTTCTGTGTCTAATATTTTCTACCAACCTTGTAATCTTATAATGAGTCCAAATTCATTCAAGATTTCTTTATATACTGTATTTATAGGTATTTACTTGAAGAATGCCACATTCAATTGATGGTTGTTTTGTCATGTTTTTAGAAATATCAAAAGGGAACTGTGTTGTTTTTGTTTTTTTAACTAAATGATAATTTGATGTTTTTCCAAAATTCTCGTTAACTTTAATAGATCACTGTCGTTCCAACACATGCCTTAAGTGACATTATAACATGTGACAAATCAACACTACCAAATAGAAGTGCAATAAAATGAACCGTACACATACATACATAAATACATACTGTACATACACAGACATATAACTACACCTGTATGCACTCCTACACTTACACACTGTAATACAACATACATACTTACACATATACTCACATATATAGTTAATTCAAAATGCTGCAGCACGAGTTCTAACGGGAACTAGTAAGAGAGACCACATCACCCCAGTGTTAGCTTCTCTACACTGGCTCCCTGTACAGTTTAGAATTCAATTTAAAATCCTCCTCCTCACGTACAAAGCACTTAATGATCAGGCCCCATCATATCTTAAAGATTTAATTTCACCTTACCAGCCTAA